>RQWE01000051.1:17986-106595 GCA_004028395.1 Leptographium galeiforme
CCCTCCCCTCCAGCCTCGGTCCTCGCCCTCTACGTTGTAGGCCTCTCGGCTCTTATCAGACCAAACCCGCAACAGCATGGCCGATCGAACTGCCTCTGTGGCTGTCCACATCGACGACCTGTCAGCCTCGTTTGAGCAATGCCTTGCACTCTACGCCCAGTGGCGGCGCCGTCGTCACTCCGAGAACCACTACCGCCGGCCTGACTGCACTGCTTCCTTACGCCGCCTTTCCACCGCCCCCTGCGCCCTCGCTGCCTCGCTGGCCATGGGCGCCCAGGTCCGCGAGACCTACGTCATCGGCCTCGCCCTGCTCGGCTCCGACTACGCACACGGCGACAGCAGCTGCCGTCGTGCCCTTGCCGCCCAGCAGTTCCTCCTCCGTGACCAGGTCGCCGTCCTCCGCGCCGCCGCCGCTTCCGCCCCCAGTCCCCTCGACATCAACGTCATCCTGCAGGCCTGCGAAACCGCCCGTCTGGCCGCCCTCGCTGCCCTCGCCGACCAGTACGGCCGCATGGCCGCCTCCTGTCCTGGCCTGCCTCGCCTCCTTCCCGTCCCCAAATGGAACGCCTCAGCACATCCCGAGCCACACCGTCCCAGGCCCGACCTCCGCATCGCCCTGCCCACCGCCCCCTCCGCCCGCTGGCTCTTCCCCCCGGACGACGACGCCATGACGACCGTCTGGTCCGTTCTCGATAGTCCGCTCGTCTTCCAGTCCGAACCCCCCTCGCCTCCCCTCACCGCCACCTCGTCCGACTCCGTCCCGCCACCACTCAGCGCCGTCCGCACCTCCAAACCCTCCAGAGGCACCCGTCCCCAGAATAGCGTCTTTCACATCTTTTGCCCCGAGGCCATGGCTCTCCAGGTCGACCTGCGCCGCCCCCTCCCGTCCACCCGAAAGTGTCGCTGTGGCTATCGCTGGCTCGGCAACAGCACCACTGCTGTCGCTGCGGCCGGCAACACGGCCACCGCTACCACAGCCGTCGTCGCCGGCCACAAAAAATGCGCCCACAGCAACTCCTACAGCATCGACAGCTCGACTGGCTGTCCTACCTCCTCCGCCCTCAAAGACGGCTTCAGCTTCACACCCCGCTTCCTTGCCAAGAGCCACTGTGAAGGCCGCGCTGCTGGCTTCGGCTGCGTGCTCTGCACGTCTAGCGGCCTGGCCGAGACTTACGACACCGTCGACGACCTACGCTTACACGTCAACACTTCTCACAACAAGTGGCAAATGCTACACGACCGAGACTTGACATGACTCGCTGTTGTTACAGGGCCTTTTTTGGTCTGCTATATTTTGATACCCAGTTCTTGCATTTTTCGGGGGTCGTTATTATAGTGCATGATGCGCCCGCGATCTGGACTGTAATATTAGGACATTTCCCTGCTCGAGTACCCACCGTATATCTAGAGTATTAACATCGTTACCTTCCTAATCGAGCATAATCCGTAATGGAGACCATCCGGCACAGGCAAGACAACGCCAGCTTATCATACCGGTGGCAACAAGATCTGCCGAGCAGACTTGGATTTCCAAGCTCGTGGGTTTCGGAAAGTGGTGAACGGTACGTCACGAAGTAACATTGAAGGCGGGCCCGGCTTTACAACTGTCGGACCACCTTTTCACGTGATCCGAGGGGGATAACAGATTTCCTCTCCTAGCTAGTGGGAGGGGCTGCTTCTAGAGAATACAAGATTCTTTTCCTAGCACGTCTCCTAACTGCGTGCGTTAATTAAGAGCCTTATCTCTTAAATTCCTATTAATTTTCTTAAATTTTTATTAATTTTCCTTTTAAAACAATAAAAGAATCTAAAAATTTAAAATTCCTTACTTATTTTAAAGGCTTAAAGGCTAAAACTAGTTTCTTCCGTCCTTATTATAGCCTTAGAATCTAGTTTTATTAAAAAGTTATACTTTATTAATAAGTAGACCTTATAGCATACGCATATAATAACGGCTGCCCTAAATGCAAATGTTTAGATAAACATTAGGCCTATTAACCTTATCCCCTAGCTACTATACCCTGCTGCTAACGCGTTTAAACGGGCGTAGACAAGATATAAGAAGTAGTAAGACGGTAAAACAGAACTAAGGAAGTGGATCCTAAAGAACGTGTCCTTAAGCCTCTCCCTCCTGCTTTAAGAACTCTAAGCTAATAACCCGGCCGTGTATTTATATACCTTAGAGTAATGACTGTCTATTATACTAGAACGACTTAAAGCTAATAACAAGGTAAAATACGCTAGCGCTATGTGTAAGATGTTTAAGAAGCTAAAGAACTTTCTTAATTAGATTAAAAACTAGTAACTAGCTATAACATCTTATAAACTTAAGAATCTTTTAAAGGCTACTAATATATTAGAATAGTAGCTAAAGCTTGCTAATAACATTAAAGATGTTTTGCTAAGCTAGCCTAATACCTTTCTTTTTATAAACTAAGATAACTTCCTTTAGTAAACTATAACTTTTAAATAGGTTATAAATAACTTATAACTTTAATACTAGTTCCTTTACACTTTAATGTTTATTACTAGATTTACTCTTATAACAACTACTATAATACTGCTAGTAGTAACGCTAGTAGTAAACCTTTATAAAAACAAAAGAAAGGATAATACCCTTTACATTATATATAAATTACTAAAGCACGATTTGTCTTTATGCTAGTACCTCTTTAAAAACAAACGCTTAAAGTGGTTTAAACCTAGTTAAAAGAAAATGTAATCTATTATAAAGAAACTATAAGATAAAACATCCTTATTAGTAAAAGAATGTATAAAGTTAAAAAAGCAAAAGGCGTTCCTTAAGATTTAGGATAACGCTAGTAATATGTTTGCTAAAATTTAAGAGAATAGCGAAGAAAGTCCTTAGCCTAACATTATTTCCTTACCTTAAGACATTAATACACACCTTATATTTATTACTATAGGCGCTATCTTTAAAACTGCTTTTTTTACATCTCTTTTTATAGCGTGTAATGCTACCCTTTATAATTTAAGCGTATCTTCCTATGTTTTTAATAACGTAAATCGCTTTTAAACACTATTATACTTTATAATAAGGAATAAATCTATAATAACTAAGGCTAAGGATATCCCGTTATAAGGGATTAGTATTGTTTTAGTTACTATATAATTTACTTTACAAACGTTTATACTACGATTAACTAACGTGTTCTTATATACCTCCTTTTTATATAACCTTATATCCGCTAGCAAACTTAAGGACGATAGCATTCTTTAAGACATAGCTTCCTTTACCCTTACTAAAGACGGCCTTAAGCTAGTATATCTTATAAAACGATATAGTCTTTATTTCTTAAAGGATCTTATAATAGTAATAAAGGACCCTTAAGACCTTTATACGTTTCTTATAGTAATAACTTGTAGAAAACAACGCGTAACTCTTAGACTTTAGTACTAAAGACTAGGTTATCTAAGTAACAATGTTTAACGCTATTTTTCTAATTAGGTTAAAGGTCTTAAACTCTTAAAATTTACCTTAAATAACAAAATCTATAGTATATACGTCTTGTTTAAAGCTACTAAGCAGCCTTAACATAAACTTTAACATATGTTTAAAGAGCCTATAGACGCTATAGCTATTAACTTTTATAACTTTAAAAAATCTACATTATGGTTATTAATAATGCTAATTATAGAAAGACCGTCTAGATTTACCTAAGACTATCTCCTTACTAACTACACTGCTACTATAATTAACGCTATTATTACACAATTCCTTAACTACTTAAATGTCTAGTTTTAGAAGCTCTTAAAACGGCTTAAATACGATTAAGAACTTAATAAGCAAAAACTAACTATAAGAGCCTTTATAGAATCCTAAGGAGTTATTATAGAATCTTCTACCCTAAACACACAAGCCTAAAATAGAGGAGTAGAGCGATATAGAGCAATTATTAAGATAAAGATGCGTAGACTAGTAATCGCCTTAAAACTACCTAACAACCTTTAGCTAGAGCTTATACACATAGCCGTCTTCTTACATAATTAAACACCTAGGAAGGCATTAGCCTAAAAAACACCTTACAAAGTTTTATACTATTATAAGCTAAATGTTTCTTTTTTAAGAACAATTAGCTATGTAGCCTATGTTTTAATAACGGATACATAACTAAAAAGAAGAAGATTACACTAGCTAAAACTAAAGGCATAGATCGGCTATTATATTAGTTATAACTCCTTAAACATCTACTACATTTAAAATCTAGAAAACGGCACCGTGTCTATCTACTATAACGTTATATTTAATAAATCCTTTTTCCTTACGTCTTTAGAATCTCTTCCTTATAAACTAACTAAACTCTTAGTTACGTTAGTAAACAACCTTTAGCACTACTAACAAGTTATATAACTAGCTTTATCCATTCCCCTTAGTTTAAATTCTGTCTTATAATAGTAAGAAGATTAAGATTAGCAAGTTACTAACCTTAAGGTAGCAATTATAAACCTCTCTATCTAACTCCTAGACTTACCCGTCCTTCCTCGTTAATCCTTCTAGTTCTAATACACTCCTATATAGACATACACATTTTTAGTAGCGACTTAAAAGCATATCCTAAAACGATAGCACATTATAAGCAAGTCCTTTATACATAACATCTTTATAGCCGTATAACGATCGTTAACTTTAATAAGATTTAATCTGCTATTTATACCTTAATCTGTGTAAGAAGTAAGATAAAGCTAAATGTTAAATGTATAGTAGGAAGTAATAGAATAACACCTTTTAAGATACGCATTTACTAAAACCTAAAACGAAGTTAACCTATCTAAGGCTATAGGAGAACCTGTTATTAACTATAAATAGGTTTTTACTTATAAGTTTACTAAAGATAGATCCTTTATTAAATATAAAGCTAGACTTGTAGTAAGAGGAGATTAGTGTTATAACTTTATAAAGGAAACATATGTAGCTACCCTTACACTACAAACTTTATAATCCGTCCTTGTTTATACCTAGTAAATAGACATAACTATAAGACAATACAATATAGTTAATGCCTACGTTAATGCATCCCTTAACACCCTAGTATATATAAAGTAACCGTTAAAATTTTAAACAGGTCTTATCTTAAAGCTTACTAAAGCCTTATACGGTTTACTATAGTCTAAGAACCTTTAGTAAAAGAAATTTAAAGAACGACTATCTTAGTAAGACCTTAGCCTATACAAACTCTTATACAACGGATGTGTTTACGCAAAACTAAGAATCCTTCTCTTCTACTATATTAATAACTTTACTATAGCGTTTATAAAGGAATAACAACTTAAAGCATAATGTATTATTAATTCTATTAGTAACACCTTTAACATATTTAAAGGAGGACTCTTACACTAGTATCTTAGCCTTAAAATTTCTTACTAACTTAAAGGAATAATAATTTCTTAAACCTCTTATATAGAAAAACTAACTATAGATGTTACTAATATAAAACCGCTACTAACCTCGCTACCTTTAGAAACAAAACTCGTTAAATATCTTAAGCAAGCACTAATGCCTATCGTTTACGCATACTAAGTAAGAATTAAAGGCTGCCTATAGTGCTTTATAATAATAAGACTAAACATTACATTTACTATTTTATAATTAGCTGCATTTACCTTTAATCCCTTACTAACCTATACTTAATTACTATAAGGCCTCCTCTTATACTTAAGAAGCACTAAACTCCTAGCCTTATTCCTTCTAAACCGTCCTAAGCTAGCTTTATAAGTATATATAAATGCTAGTTACGCTAACTTAATTAAAGACTAGAAAAGTTTATAAGGATTTATAATTAAACTAAATAAATCTCTTATAGCTTAGAAGGCGAATAAGCAAGCTACTGTCTTTACTTTTATAACTAAAGCAGAACTGCTTACACTCTTATAAGGGGTAAAAGAGGGAATGTTTATATAAAGACTCCTTTATAACATTAGCGCTTAACTACTAGATATAATTCTTATTTACTATAATAACTAAGCTATAATTAACCTTATTAATAACCCTAAACTAAATCTTATTATAAAGCTTAAGCACGTTAATATTTAAAACTACTAGCTTTAAGAAGTAAGACAAGCTAATTATATTACTATTAACTATATCTTAACGTATAATTAAGAGGTAGACAGGTTTACTAAGGCTCTTTATAGGCTTACACATTAAAATTTCTTAAGCTAAATCCCTATAATTACTATTACTTCTACTAATAACAATCGTCTTTAACCTAGTCTAATAACTACTAAATAACCGCTATAATAACCTTTACTACTAAATTTAAGAAGCAAAAGCTGTTGCCCTTTAGTGCTTAACTACTATAACCTAACTATAACAAGTACTAAAAGCGTATTAATAAGACGTTCCTTATCTATTTTTAGAATAACCCTAACAAACTAATTGCTAAGGCGGCCTGTAACATTGTTAAGACTTATCTTATAAAAAACAAGTCCTTTACCTAGACTAAGTTTAAAAAGAAGTTTTAAGCAGCAGTTAAAGACGCCGTTTTTATACACCGAAAGAACCCTAATATTTAGCCTAAGTATACTCCCTCTTATGCTTAAGTGCTTACTACTAAAATTATTAGCACTAAATATACTTATAAAAGTAATACCCTTAAACTTTTTAAAAAGAAACCTTATTTTCTATTTATACCCTTATTTATAAAACCTCTTCCGTCTTACTTTAAAGCTATTACATTAGGTTCTGGTTTTAACGACGGAACATTCTTACTAGGTTTAATTACGTCTTTAACCTAAGGTTTAACTAATGCCCTTAATTTTAATAAGTTTGCTTAAGGTCTAATCGTACTTGCTATAGAAATGTTTAAAATGCTAAAGCATATTACTCTTACGCAAAACACGCAGAACACAGACATAGTGCGAGCAATTAAAGCGCTTAGGAAAACACTTTAGCTTTGCTTCTAGTAAACGAACAACATTCTTTAGGCAGGTTTTAAAAAGATTACAACCTACATAAACACTCTTTTAGACACGATTCTAGTTAAAGTAAAGGAAGAAGATTTAAGCGTTATAGATGCAGACACAACGGACGAGGAGGACCTATACGCCCTTTAAAGCATGGAAGGAGAAACTAAGAAGGAGAGAGAGAAAAAAAAAAAAAAATGTCGGACCACCTTTTCACGTGATCCGAGGGGGATAACAGATTTCCTCTCCTAGCTAGTGGGAGGGGCTGCTTCTAGAGAATACAAGATTCTTTTCCCAGCACGTCTCCCAACTGCGTGCGTTAACAACTCACCCCCTACGAGAGAACGAGCAGAACCATACGACATGCTCCCAATTTTAGCAGTTCCCCACCGATCGCCTCGGCCTTAGCGCCAGTGTACCCGCTGTGTTTTAGCTCGGAAGCTGCGACGTAATGAGAGAAGCAACACAAATCTGACCACGACACACTCTCCTTATCGGACGGCGAACTGAAAGCTCGTAAAACGCCGGAAACGCCGGGCCGATCTTCATCTCCTCTGTATTTTTACATCGTATTCGTACAGTAATATTACCAAATTTTGTGGTGCACTACCGTCGCTAAACCAGGAGCAGACAATAAAGGTGAGAAATCCAGCCTTAGATTGTGGCGGGCACCAAGACCCGAATGCTAAACGCCGTGCAGACACGGTAGTTGTCCGCGATTCAAGCAAATCTCCGCCCGAAACAAAATGCAGCCTAAAATGCCCATTCTCGAAACTCGCCCCTCGGCAAGTACCGAAATCCACTTGGACCCGATTGTCGGCTCTTGCCATATTACCTCCATGCCTTGTCACCAGCTGTCCCACCTCTCGCGACGGTCCAAACAAAGAACCTTGAAACGAGAGGCCATCCACAGTGTTAGTGCGTGGAGCACGAGTAGAAACACGCTGACACGCCAGTCCCACGTCAATAATAGGGAGCTGGGCCGGTGTCCCAGCTGGTATTTCTGAGCCCTCTCCTGCTGATATCGCGCCGTTGCGTCTATGCTGCCGCGCATCGGGAGTCCCAGGTCCAGTGCGGCAAGGACCATCATCGGTGCCCCAATCTCCCACTGTGCCATGAAAGGCCAGCAGCACCTCGAGAGCGTGACCATCTTGAGGAGGAAAAGCGCTGTGCGTAAGGAAAAGGCCAAGGACACGGCATGCTGGTGAGAAAAGACCAGTGCGTGGTGCTGCACCAGCTGTGCCTGGTGCAGCACCTTTCCCACAAAGGTGGCCGGTGGCGCCATGAGGAGCGGCGTGCTGCTTGACTGCGACAGCGACGTCGCCGGCACGGCTGTGTGACTCGGCCTGGTCGGGGATCTTCGGTCGGGCGACATGCTGCGAACATTTTCAAGGCTGCGTGTCAACGTCAGGGTCGAAGACCGGTGGTGCTTTGGCAGGCTGTCCCGCGGCATCAGGACCGGCGACGAGGCATCATCCGAGTCCACAACGGCAAACTCATCCAGTTGGTCCACTGCAGGCGTGTGGCCAGACCGATTTCCTCGTCTGGCTTGCTTCGCGGGATCTGTGCGCGTCAGAAGTGCGGCACATACACGGAGAATGATGATGCGTACCTGGCACTGCCGTACTCGGCAGAACTCCCAAGTCGAGTGGCTGCAGTCGCCGGCTCGCCATGCCCATCGACTGCCCCACGACCGGGTTCGTACTGCGGGAGAAGCTATCCACGCCGGACTCGGTTGTCCGCATGACAAGCAGGACGTCGCTGGCGCTGGGCCGCTCGGCCGGATTGACGGCCAGCAGCTTGGTCAACAGTTGGTATAGCTTTGATGGCAGGTCTGGCCGCTCGCGCCGCTCGTACTGAAAACCCTTCCAGTGACAGATCTCGGCGCGCAGCTGTGTGACATCCTCGAGGTCCTCGTGTAGTGAGTTGGCACTGCGGTACGGCAGCCCGCCAAAACACATAAAGTACAGGATCATGCCTAGGGAGAAGATGTCTGATTTGGTCGTGAAGTTGCCGTACAAGTCATCGGGGCCCTTCTGGAGCACCTCCGGGGCGCAGTACGAGATCGTGCCGGTCGTGCCGGTGGAGCGCCGGACCACGTTCTCAGGCTGGACCTCGCCAAAATCGCTGATGAGACAGGTGAGGGTGCGGCCTTCGTGGTGCAAAAGGCAGTTGCTGGGCTTGAGATCGCGGTGAATGTAGTTGGCTGCATGGAGATACGCCAGCCCCGAAGTGATGTCACGAAAAAGGGAGTAGATCTCGTCAAACTGCAGCTTCCGGCGGTCCGTGGTCGGAGACGGCGCAAAGGGGTTTACTGGTCGCTCCGCCTGGCCCCTGGATCGCCGTCGCATTTGAGCCTTGAGCTCTTCTTTGGTGGCTTCTTTGGGCTGCTCACCAAGGACGTAGTTCTGAAGGTCGCCGCTGTTGCAGTACTGCTGGAGAATAAATGCGCAGGCGACGCTGGGCCCAAAACGATTCAGTCTCACACTCTCAAGCCAGACGTGTCGGTAGGAGACGAGATTCGGGTGAGACAGCTTGGCCAGCAGCTCGACCTCGACCAGGGCTAGAAAATGAGCATAAGATAAACCGACACGACGTCTCAAAACTGCACAAAGGCCATACCTTTCTTGAGCCAAGCATGGTTGTCACCCACCGGCACGCGCTTGCAGGCAAAGTGCCCTAGCTGGAGGCCATCGATTTCGTGGCGGACCAGCAGGACGACGCCCTTGCCGCCGCGACCAAGCTCCCGCTCCTCCACAAAGAAAGTCTGGAAGTAGTGCGGGCTAAAGGCGTCTTTTCCAATGCGACCAGATCTGTCCTCGCCGACAACGTCTTCGTCTGCCGAGGATACGCTGCCGGCACTGCTGGCGCTGCCGGCACTCTCCCCGGCAAGCGGCTGAAAGAATCGCTGTATGGGGCTGGGAGGGCCGTCCTGGACACGTTGATGGCTCGCACGCAACATGCGGAAGTAGTTGGGGTCAACATAGCCCTCGTGGCGATGGGCATAGTCACCGTCGACGTCGGGACTGAACGGAGACCGAGTCGGCGACGGCGACCGCAGCGGCCGGTGGCAGGTTGGACACTCGGCGACACCACGGATCTCGAGCCTCTGCGACGACGGGTCGCGCACAACAATGGCATTTCGGTGGCGTCTGCATGCTCTCTGTCAACATCAAGTGGCCTGTGACGTAGGGTTGGATCCATTGTTTTCTTACAGGACGATTTCGCGTCCTTCCTGGGGGTGAAATGGCACTAGCGACATGGCTGCGAGGCTGTTGGTTTTCTGAGCTGTCGTCGACAGGATCGATCGTGAGGGCGGCGGCCTGCTACGACCATTTGCAGCGGCGTTGCTCGTCAGCTGTTTCGTGGTGGCAAAAACGCAGAAACGACCGAAGCTCTCACTAGGGGCAACGGCTGGTCGCGGGGAAGTGACACGCTTGCCGCACAGACCATTCCCTTTGCATCGGAGGATTGGCAAGTGGGAACCACCCGGAAGCGCCTCGAGTCTTCCGACAGGCGCGATTCTTATTAATACTCGTTTTCCAAGAATAGATACGACTCACAGCAGCATAGCTGATCGTATGCCGCGGAATGGCCATGTGCTACCCAAAGCTTCACATGCCCGGCAGAAACAAAATCGAAGAAGTATTTTCAATCATTTTCAAAATAACCCCAAAAACCGGTATCCCAGAAAGTCGGTCTACTCGTACTCGTATGCGGATGATATAAACAAACACGTGATAATCACGATCAAAGAAGCCAGAACAGTCAAAACCAGATCTACCCAAGCTTGCATACCTCCCCGCATTTTCCCTACTTTCGCCGCAAGCTGCCAAAGCGGCGCTTGAGCCCGTCCGTGAGCCGGTGGCCGGAGCTATCACGCCGCTGCAAACCAGACTGTGACGTATACTCGTAGCCGCTGGCGCCCGCGTTTGAAGAGGAGCATGGCCGGCTATCAACCGGCGCCCGCCAGGAAGAAGAGCCGGTCGCAGCGCTGCTGAAGCTCTGCCGGCGGATAGATGCATTGGCACCCTTGGAGGGCGTCAGCAGAGACCGATTCTGTTCCTGCAGCTCATAGGCGTTGCCGGTGCTGTTTCGGAAAGAGCCATGCTTGTGCGTCCTCGCCGATGCCTTGAGCGTGCGCTCAATGGTGAATGACGGCTCTCCCTTGCCCTTGAGATCCTCGGGGTTGTATGGCTGGCGGCATGGTTAGCTTGTGCAAGACGCATGTGGCTACCGGGAGAAACACATACGACAAAGTCCCACCGCTTGTAGGCTCCGCCCGCCGCATCTGGCTCGCGCATAAGATCGGCGCCCTCCTCGTAGCGCATAATGTTCCCCCGCATGTCCGGCATGCCCGGCGGGATGACGCCTGTTCCCTGCAGAGGAATGTGCTTGCGAAGCGAGTCGGCAATGTACTCTCTGGGCGTTGCTTTCAGGGCCTCCAAGTTGGAGTCCTTGACGGCTTCCAAAGGTGCGTACTTCTTGTTGGAGTTCACGGAAGCAAGCGTGGCGTCATACGGCCCGCCATGATGATACGCGGTGCCAAATCCGGTCTTGTCCAGAGAGTCAATGGTGTCGGCCATGGGCTGGCCACGCCGCCGCGACTCGTGTCTCGACTGGTGTCGGTGACCGGAGGAAGACTTGCTGTGCGACCCGGACTCGGGTGAGCGTTGGACCGAGTGGGTAGAGGAGCGCGGCGTCGAAGGAGTGGTGGGGTGAGTGGGCAGTTGCGTAGATGACGCCATGTCGCTCGGGTTGCGCGGCACAAGAGAGCTCACTCTTCGAAGCGTGCGACCAGGGGGGGTTTGAGGCGGCTTGGTCGGGGTGATATGGGCAGTTCTGTTGATCGCGCTGCTTGTCTTTTCGGTAAGAACCACGGTCACCGTGTCTGCAGTCCCTTGTGTGCGATGGGTTTGCGGCGGTTTTCGGCTAGATCTAGCCCGGCCGGACCGTATGTTGAGGGACTTGGGCGGGGGGGCCTCTGCTGCGACCTTGGTTGGTGGGTAAGAGCGTGTATCCTTGCTTCCGTTGTCTGCTGGCCTGGTCGGGAGCTTGGTGCGTGAGGAAGGACGTTGACGCTGTGAAACGGCGCCAAGGCTCGGCGTGTTAGTCGGAGCTGCGGTTGCTGGCGGAAGCGAGAAACGTCGCCGTCTCGGTGGGACGGGTGTGGGCTGGTGGGCGGCACGAGGCGTTGCTCCTGTCTTGTCGTCCAGGCGAGGGGGAGCTGGGTTGCTCGTGCGGCGTTGGGTTGGGTTGGCGCTATTGTCCTCTGGCCGTCTACTCAAGGATAAAGAGCGGCGCGCGTTGAAAAAGGAGGTACCTGGTCCGTCTAATTGATGGGGCTCCGGTGCAGTCAATGGATCGAGAATGTACCGTTTGGCCTGCAATGAAGCGAATCAGCCAAGGAAGTTAAAATGATAAAACGACGATGAAGAATCAACAAAGACATGACAGGTGACCGGGACGGAATCGGAGTCTTAAACAAGTGAGTAAGCGGCAATATCGGGCTGGCCGGAACAAAATCGTCGTCATCCCACCCCAAAAGCCATGTTAACCGTTCAGGCTAACGGGGCTAGTGCCTGACGCAAAGCCGACATTTGCGCCCCCAGGCAACAGTTTAGCGACCGTTGGCGACGCAGGTTCTCGGAAGACGTGGGCCATGCCCCGCCAAGGCGTAGTGTCTTGAATTTTCCGTCCCATTGCGCTGGTGGCAAAAGCGAACGATAAAACAGTCATAAAAAAGGCATAACGAACCCATTCTTTGTCCCCTCGGCTTTTCCGCTCGCATAACATGGTGATTTGCGTTGGTCTGTAATATTCCTGCTATCGGGCTGCTCGTGAACCGAAGAAGGCGTGCGCGCAAATCCAGCCCTGGTGCCAGGCGAATACGTAGATATCGCTGCCAAAATTGGGCCACGCCGCGCGGCTTTCGCAAAGTTGAGGCTGTGTTGGATAGTGAGATACTCAAGTACTCGTATGGCACGTGAATATGAGGCGGGTATACGAGCCGTGTAGACGTAACCAAGAGGGGGCACTTGACGTGGACAAGACGCAGGTAGAGCAGGGTCGCAAACAATGAAGAAAGGAGGAAAGATGGGACGTGGGTGATTTCCGGTCGGCCGTATATGGGTTTATAATGCCTCGCATATGGCAAAAATAGAAAAATAAACTCTACGGCCGTGTGGGATTTCACACCAATTCGGAAGGAATGCTATCATATGCGAGGACGGCTGCATGTAAGATACGACCCTGATTAGGTGCTGCGGGCTATAGGGGAACTGAGCGGTGAGCCACAGTGTGCATCATATCAGATTTTCTCGCCGAGAGCAGCCCAAGTGGCAGAAGACGAGACAGCAGCTGTATTCGTGAGCACCAATAGAAATACGACAGGTATGGTGATCGGATAGTTCTGTGTAAAGTGGAAACGAGCAGCTGCCACGGGGTCGGGATACGAAGCACGCTGCCAGCACTGGACGGCCTAGCGCGGATGCTCAGCCATGATGGCTTCGTACGAGTTCTCCGTATGTTCTTTCGGTGACATCCGCGTATTGGAAATACGGCCTGATGACTTGAAATATTCGCCGGCGCACACCTTTCTCCTGATTCCCCACTTACATTAAAGAGGTTGCATTGCGCTCGATCCACGTGCCCATAAACGTGACTCTACACGTGATCGCCCACGTGATGATGGCTGTAGGCAATCCGGTAAACGTTGTGATGCACTTCGTCGGTTCCGACCGCAACTCGGGCCCTCCCGCCCTGAAGCTACACCCGGAACGGGGGATGCAACTGAGGCTGAGGAGGCCACATGACCGTCCTAGTCGACTATTCCTCGTCGGATGGGGAGGCGGATGAGGACAAGCCGACAGACGTGCCGCGAAAAATGACGGCCGTTGCATCTGCGCGTCCGACAGCACTGCCTCCACTGCCGCGATCCTTCCACGGCATCTACTCCACCAACGTGCGCACGAGCACTGCCGACTGCCCTAGCCTGCATAACGGCCGCATCCGTGCCACTCCCCACGTTGCCGGCCAGTGGCCCAGCCACATCTATATCGAGTGTATGTTTCGATGTCCTTCATCCGTGGACCTGCGCCCCTTTGCTGATCGTGTCATCGCCACCTAGGGATCACCACGCCTACAGAGCATGCATCCCTGACCGTGCTGTTGGAAGCCGTCACCGAAAAGCTTTCAAATGCAACTGTTCACAGTCTGCTCACCAGCGATCTCGGCGCGCCGCTGCCGCTGCACATCAGCCTGTCGCGGCCGTTTGTGTTGCCCACCGCCAAGAAGCTAGACTTTCTCGACCGCCTGGTCGCATCCTTGTCCACGTCTCACGCTACACCGTGTGTGGCTCCTGCATTCTCCCCTGTGCTGTCTACATACTGACGTCTGTGCCAGCTTTCATGTCTGCTTCGATGGCCTCGCCTGGTTTCGTAGCCCCGACTCGCCACGTGCGTTTCTCGTGCTACGCGTAGTGACTATTGACAACGGGAGCGGCGGTGACAGCGGTGCCAGTCCCAACCAACCGCTGGTCGCTCTGTTAGCTCGGTGCAACGAACAGGTTGCGGCCGCGGGACAGCCAGCTCTGTACGCGCGGAACGTCGCTGCCGGGGGCGGCAAGAGCGGCAAGAGCGACGAGGCCAATGCTGACACCCAAGATCATGCCGTTGCCTCCTCATTTCATGTCTCGATTGCTTGGACGTTGTCGGAGGACATTCAAGCTTGGACGGAACTGACTGACGAGGCATATGCCGCTTGGCAGCGTGATGCGGATGCGCTTCGCATCTCCATCGACAATGTCAAAATCAAGATCGGAAACGCCGTGACGGACGTTCCGCTGGCGCCTGGCGAGCGGCGTGCCAAAAGAGCTCGCACAGATGCCAATAGCTTTCTTGGGCTGTAGTAGCATGTTAATTCTACCTTATACTGGCTGAACCTCGTTCGCTAGACATCTAAAATATATATTTACGCGTAATCCTAAAACCGAACAAATGCACGCCAGCCTGATGCGTTGACTCCCATTTACTGCCCAACAAACCCCCCAAAAAACAAAAGGCCCTCGCAACACCACGCCCATGCAAAAGACAAACAAAGCTGGACAAATCCGACATACTCAAAGCTCGTCCATGCTTGGCCGCTCAAACGCCCAAGCCCGCGGCTGTACCGGCAGTCCGATGAATGACTGCCAAAAACGTAACAGCTCCGACGTGATGATGTGCCACCTGAGCCGCCTGTTAGTAAAAGCGACAGATTGGCAGAATGACAAAATGAGACAACAACTCACATCATCTTGGGAAAAGCGATCCATCGCCCAGCCAGAAACTTCAAGGCCACCATCACCTGGTCCATCTCGTCTTTGAAGCTTTCTCGGATCGACGGCAGTTCAGGCTCGACGTTTTCCTCAAAGTCCTCATCAACCTCGCTATCGCTGGAGATGGGCGGATGCGAGTACGGCTCTTTCGGCACAATCACATTGTGCGGCTTCCGCACCCGGTCGGACAGGTGCACCGGCTCGTCAGCGGCCGCACTCGCTGCGAGCGGAGGCTGCCCATTCTCTGACGCCATCGTGCGGAACTTCTGGATAGCGTTCAGCGAGCTGCTGAGCCGCGCGTACGTGTTGAACAGCGCCACGAGCTCGGTGCGCTGCAGCTGCGGAACCTCGCCGTCGTTGTCAAATTCAAACAACACCTTCATCGCCGCGCCATAGCCGGCCGTCTGCACCTTGCCCCACAGTCTGCACTTGTCGCAACCCACGCAATCCATCAAACGGCTCACGTTGCGGAACCGACTGCGGAAGTCCTCCTTCAGCGACGGGCCTTCGCCGTTCTTGAACATGAGCGATTCGTCGAAAATCTGCGGCACGCTGGCCGCCTTTTCGGTCACGGCCAGCACCTTGGCGCGTGTGCTGCGATCTTGATCTGGGTCGCCCGTGCAAAATGTGTAAGACGACAAGTGTGGGCCCAGCTTGGCAATGGCTCGCGTGACGACGGCGTAGTTAAAATATAGGTTGCTGATCCGGTCCGGGAACTTCTGCAGTCGACTGACGTAACATCCCACATTGGGAGTCCACTCGCCTGTCGTCTGGTTGAGAAAGTCCCAGCAGAGGTGGGTGCTGATAGAGGCATGCATGCCCGACATGAGTCGGTAAAACACCCGCTTTTCGATACACTCGTCCTCGACTTCGAGGCCCGTCGTGGCCACAAACGGCGTGCTGGGCTCCTGCTGACGGTGCTGTTCCAGGGCCTGCTGCCGCCCAGCGGCTTCAAGCACAGACCGGAAGTCCAGCGCGGCGGGCCCCTTTGCAGGCGGCCCCGACCCCAGCTGTGCCGAGTGGGGAAACGAGCTCTTCTGGAAGCAGTTCTCGCGATAGATGGCCTCCCAAACCTGCTTTGCGCCATCTCCGGCATAGCCCGTGAATCGCTCCGGGTTCTGCAGCAAGCTCACGTAGACGCCCTTGGACGAGGCACTCTCGTCCTCTGGCACACAGTAGTCGCGCTCGTCGCACTCATCGTCGTACTCGACCACGCAGCTCTCGCCAACGTTCTCGCCCAGCCCCCCTCGCAGCGGATCCTGCGGCCTCTCCTTCTGGGCCACCTTGCCTGGATGTTGCGCTTTTGGGCCTTCAAGTTTGCCCAACTCGCTGGCCCGCCAAACCTCGGGGATGTCCTCCTCGTTCTCTAGCGTCTCAACCGCACAAGCAATATTGCCACACATCCCATCCTCGTCGTTCCAAAAGGGACATGTTTTCTGGAAGAGATTCACTCGGTAGTAACTGAAGAAGTCGGTTGCCTTGGTGAGGTCAGACACGGCCGGCCCAAGTCCGTCGTTGAGTCTCTCAAGGGTGGAGTAGGATGCACATGCATCAGAGACGATGGCTTTCGGAGAGATCTGATAGTATGATTCGTTAGAGAGATTGACGATGATGATTTCGGAGCGTGCAGCCGCAGCGACAGAGCCGTAAGGCACGCCGAGGACGAGGAGAATGGAAATGGTGGAGAATAGCTGAAAAAAAAGAGAAGGGCTTGGAGAATGCGAGCAAGAGGAGAGTCTGGAAAGAGAATGGCTATGGCCGGCGGCATACCACACAGGCATCTTGAGAGCTTTGGCATAGACCCAAAGGTCCCCAAAGAGCAATGATGTTTAGGAAATAGGTCAACCTAGAAGCGGGTTTCATGGCTTCTTATTTTTCTTTCACGCGGAGTGAAAGGACAGCGAGCCGGAGGACCGAAACAGCTCGGGAAGCTCTCGTTTTATCGCGTTGGCTGGGGCATAAATATGCAGGAGGACTCGGACACAGCGCAGCTGAAACTCGTTTGAAGAGCCTTTCCGAGGATCAGGGCCTTGGACAGTGAGGTCAGACGGAGGGAACGTCGGGACTGTGTTTTGGGTTTGTAATCGATCGGTCTGAAACTGGCTGGTATGTACGGAGCACGAAGTAGTAGAAACACCCCTGACTAGTTAGTGTACGTATTTGGTCGACCAGGGCACCGCTGGAAATGGGTGCACGATATGCGCACCTTGTTGACAGAAAAGACGGAGCAAATGGTAAGGAAGGACAGAAATGGTATTGCACCAAGCAAGCCGCCGACCAATCTAGGTTTTATAACCTGCAGCGTGTGGCCACCTTTGTCCGTTTCGAGGAGACACTAGAGGAGAAAGCGTTGCAGCTACTTCGCGTATGCGCCCGAGATTACATAACGCCCGGCGCCTCCTTTCAACGTGGCAAAGTTGCTCCTGGAAACAACAATAATGACAAGTGTTCAGTCTGAACGAAGAGAATCAGCAGATGTGCCTAGATTTGATGGTACGGTTGATGCGACCGGTCAGGCCAGATTTTCGCAGGAGAGCTGAGCTCATTGGCCAGCCGCAACCAGCTTGCGACAGGGGTTTCCTTGCAAACCACAGAGGCTGAACCGCCTCTACACCCTGCACGATTTGTGGCGCCCTGAAGAAATAATTGTACAAATTGAATTGCAATCCAGAACTCCTCAAACCCGAGTAACGGAGCGAAACCCTGAAGCCAAGAAACACCAGCCGGAAGAATCCCTTCTGCGGAACGGCCGCAGCGCATTTGAACGGTACGCAAGCTCGTCCAGCCTCCTTCCCCTCGCTGTCGTCATAAAGCCGATATGCGACTCTGTCGCGATTTTGTTGTAGTGGCACATTCGCCCTGTTCCTCCCATCTCCGATGTCGTTCGATGCAAGTACCAAATATCAACGGCCGCGTTCGTAGACTTGTCCAAACAGGCAGCGGCCAGGTGCAGGAAGTGAGAAGCAGGAATCTCGAGGCGGATGCCGAGAAACGTCAGATTGGGGACGTGACCACCGTGAAATCCGCATCGTTGTCACCTAGCACACAGGACGTCGACAGCTCAGTTTGCAGGTGGCTGATAGTTGATTGGCCGCCTGGAACAAGACGAGCATTCTCGGTCAGCACGCCACTATCCTCCTTGTCGCATTTCCGATTTCGATGAGGATCCACTTACTTGAACAGCAGAATGTGTGGTTCGGGCTCGTGGACTTCGTAGTGCTCCCAGCCAAGACTCTGGGTTGGTTAGTCGTGTTCCATAGACCGTAGCATGCACTCGACCCAAGCCAGTACCTGTGTGATTCCCATTGACCGCCACTCATCTTCCCACAGAAGCTTCAACGTTTTTTTGCTTTGATCGAGATATTGGTCCGGAATAAGCTTGAGCATCTGCTTGGGCAAAAGCACATGCCGGTATTCGTATTCATCATCGGAATATCTGCATGCTGAGATTAACAAAAATTCGAGTAGCAACATGGCCATGCTCAGCAGGAGAGCAAGCGGACCTCTGTGAGTAGTGAATGTTTTCCAAGAACGGTTCAAGCGCCTTTCTCTGTTCGTCCAACAGAGGGCGCGGCCGTGTGTTCCGACGAGAGGGATCTATACCCAGTTGCCGCATTTCCTGAAGTGTCGACATCTTTCGCAGAGATGTGCCGGTTTGCGTTGATCCGCGTGTTTCGCAACGTTCGGCGGGAATGGTAACGAAAGAACTGGACTGGAAGGCGCGTTAGCTGGCGTCAAAGACAGCCAGAGACATGGAACGAGTGAGCCGGAAAAGAGCCCCTGAATGAGGCGACAGCCTCTCACCGAAAAATCCAGACAGGATATGTATTCCACTTGGATTGAACCTCCAGAAAGCGAGCAGTCGGAAACAAAGAAAAAAAAGAGTGAACAATTAAGAACTGAGGGGCAAAACCAGTCCTTAAAGTTAGCTCGCAGACTGCGTGTTTCGGAGCACCTAAGAGTAAACAAACGAAAAGCTCGGGCCCGCGAGGCCTACTTGTATGCGGGGCCGCAGAGCCTGTGCCATCGCTGGAATATATCACGTGACTATACAGAAGGCACGGAAGGCAGACATGACGGGGTTTCTGGCTGCGTCTACGAAATACACATGAGGGAAGTAAATGCAATTCAAGCTCGTATAGATTCGTGACTACAGGCTAATCGGCCTTGCATTCGAGCTTTCAGCAATCCCAGATTTGCTCCCAGAGAGGCCTTTCAGCAGTCAATAGACGTGCGCACGGACCACTAAACCAACTGCCTTGCCCGATTCTGCTCGGGACCAGAAATTCCCTGCGAAAAACGCGTCGTCTGCTGTCCCCTAAGCACCCCAAATCCTCCATCGCATTACGTCCCCTTGTTCTAATTGCTCCCACCGCCCGCGATCGTCCATTTCGGCAATTGCCTAGGGAATTTACGAGTATTTATTTTACGGGATATATTTAGAGCGGTCCTGGTGCATCGGGGTTGCGCCGGCCTGGTGCATCAAGCCATGGAAACGAAGCGCAAGTCGACCGGAGGCGATGGGGACGATCGCGCCTCAAAGCGGCACAAGACTACTGCGGTAAGTTTCCAGAACCGTATGCCTTGCGCGATGCGACGGCGGCACTTCCTCTGGGGTTGATGCACGCGGCGCAAACTCCTCTTTCTCCGGCGGGTTCGGGATAGAGAATGCGACTGTCAGTGGTGTTCGTTTATTTGCTAGGTGGCAAGAGGGGCGGCAAGCAGAACGCGCCGCAAGCTCTGGGTAGCTCTTTATGGCTCGGCCTCGCAGCTCCGTCGACATGCGCGAACTACAACAATTTCTCTAGCCCACCAGGCCACCACTTTTGCAATAGCCATGCTCACGCAACGACCCCTTCAATTCGCTAACTGGCAAGAACAAGTCGCAGGAAGCGGGCCACATTGTGGAAACCACGGAATCGACCACGCGCGTTGGGCTCGCATTTCTCGAGCAGATCCGGCGAACAGGAGACAAGAGGTAAATCGTGGCGCGGCAGTTGGTACTCTCCAAGTCTAACATACAACTACAGCGGCCGTCGTGTGGCCAAGTACTTTGAGGATCTCCTTCCGAAAGACGGCAACGATGATTATTACAAGATAGTCCGCATGCCCATCTCGCTTGGCACAATCGAGGCAAAGCTGCGCAAGGGCGACTTTACGACTCTCGCCGAGCTCGAATCCTACGTGAAGCGCATGGTGCAAAATGCAAAAGACTTCTACCCACGCTCATCCCACACCTACGACGATGCCGAGAGGATCCGAAAGGCCACAAGCAACTTCATGGTGAAGAATAACCCGGCATACAAACTCGTTCAGGGGTATTCGGCGCTCCCGACCCCCATCCCCGATGAACTTGCAGAGGGCGGGCCGACCGATGAAGGTGCAGAGGCAGACACGGCAAACAACGACGCGGATGGAGGCGACATGGACGAAGAAAAAGATGCTGACCCGGCCGCCGATGCAGAAGAGGAGGGTAACAGTTCTGCGGAAGAGGAAGAGGAGGAAGAAGAGGGAGAGGAGGAGGAGGAAGAAGAAGAAGAAGAGGACGAAGAGGATCCAGAAGGCGAGGATGACGCCGACGACGCCGACGACGCCGACGACGATGACACGATGCAGGAGTCGCATAGGCAAAGCCCCGCTACGGCTTCGCGGGAAGCTTCGCAGCGCGGACGGGCCAAGGCGGCGACAGAGCGGGCAACTTCTGTCAGCGCGAAACCAGACCATGAATATGACGGTGTGCCGTACAAAGGCCTCTCTTTCCAACAGGCGCAGGAGAAGATTGTCGAGGAAGTGATTCGACGCACTGACGACGAGTAAGCCCTGTCAGCCCGTTTCTCAAGGCTCTTGTTCCTAGCTAACGGCACGCAGCGACGACGGCTATGCTTACTTTGAGCCTTTTCTGAACCTGCCTCCCCGCTCACTGAAGGACTATTTCCAGCTGATCAAGGACCCATTGTCGCTGAAGAAAATGCAAAAGCTCGTCAAGGGCATACGCAGTCGGTCAGATCGATCGGGGGTAAGCGAGTTCAAGAACTGGACGGCGTTTGAGGAAAAGGCTAGTCTTTTGTGGGAAAACGCCTACTTCTACAACGAGGACGGAAGCCCGATCGCCAACATGGCCAAGGAGCTGGAGGTATGAACCTGCTCTGTGATTTCAAGCTGCGAGACGAGGGTGGCTGACTTGTTGTTCAGATAATGTTCCGGAACGAGATCAAGAAAGCGAGAGAGGTTGTATCCGACCCCCCACAGCCAAAAATCAGAATTAAGATGTCGCGAGGTCAGGAGACTCCGGCGTCGGGCTCGAAGAAAATTACCATCCACGTCGCCAACATCCGAGGAGGCTCTACAGAGTCGCCAGCACCCAGGGCGAACGGTTCAGCACCATCTGAGACGGGTTCCAAGAGCGGAGGAGCGCTCAGCGCGGTGGTGGACAAGACGACAAGTACGGCTGGCGCCTCAGCGAGCCCGTCAGCTGTAGCCAGCACGAAACAAGAGGTCTCTGCGCACGCATCACCTGCGCCGCTACCGCGAACCAATGGCCAGTCTGTGACGCCTATACCCGTTGTGACGTCCACGCCGGCGACCGGACAGACCAATGGCACGGCGAGCGTGTCCTTGACCAACGGAAACACGACGCCGACGCCGACAACGACGCCGACGCCGACGGCTGAACCGCGCCCCGCGACAGAATCCAAGTTCCGAGAGGCCGGGCGAGAACCGCTGATTACGAACTTGGCCATGCGCACGCACCCTACGATCAACACGGGCGAGCCGCGGTTCGAGCTCAAGCTGTCGCCACATCCCAAGTTGATGCAGCGCTCTGTGACGTTGAACATACCACAGGGCCAGTGGCGCCACTACCTCCTGATCAGTCTAACGCCGTCGCTGCTGCAGCAGCAGCGGCCGTTCAAGCTGTTCGTGATTGCGAATGGTGCAACGCTAGGCCAATCAGCCCCTCTGGCTGCGACGCCTACCGATCCAGCCGAAGCCGGCGGCAAGGTGTACGAGGTGAACCTGCATCCCGGTGTCAACGTGATCCAGGTGCAGGTGATCGCGGGTCTGCCCAAGGGCCAGAAGCTGCAGGGAGGCGCGGAGGCCGAGCTGGAGAAGGTTACAATGTTTGCCAATCTGATGCGGTATTGACCGTACTTTGCTTATTCACGTTGGGTTGCTTCGTTCTTGTCTATCCTCTGTTCTATTCTGTTTTCTATTTTGGTCTGTTTTCATCCTTCGCAGGGGTAAGGTACTGTGCTTAGGCTAGGGTAGGGAGGCGGTTAGGGGATTCCCTGGAGGGCTTGGCGTTCTGTTTCGTCATTGCATCCAATGCATTTCGTGTCTTTTTGGCCGACGTAGTAACGTCTTCAGACCATTGAAATTACGAACGTGCGGGGAATGCAGTTTTAGTAGAGGCTGCTTGGTTGTCTCCACTGGAAATAATGAATATCGAAGATCAGTACGAGTACAAGTAGGTCATATGGTTGAGGCCGCCCTTGTCCATCGTCCAGGAGTACTCGAGTCCCATGTCATTTTTGTGTCTGGTTTCGTGACGCCTTGTCGTTTGCGGCTGCATTTCAGCTCTTTGTTGCTAGAGCCCCGCTTAACGCAGAGCCAGCTTACTCGTACTTATACTAGTGCTCGTACTCGCACCCGTGCCTGGACACAGTGCTTACCAGGCAGGGCGTCATTTGCATGCTTCACCTGCTGTTTCCGCCTCTCCTCTGACGTGGGGAAAACAAGAAAAACTAGAGCCGGTCTGCAGCTTCTGGAGCGCGTCGGCCTTTTTTGCAGGTCACAAGGTGGGAACAGTTGTACCCTTGGTCCCTACTGTGGATGCGATATTAGTGGGCAGATGCGCCACTGTGACTGTTACGAGAATCGCATTCTTAAAAACGGCCATCGATGCCGCCGGTAGACGCCAAAGGACGGTGGTAAAGGGGGGAAGTGTCTGTCTGCGAGTGCTCGTGACAGGGCAGTGCATTTCGGCACATACGAGTGCTCAGGCGCGAGCAGAGCACGGTCCAAGAAAAATTCGGTCAGGGCGGATCGTGAAGCAAGTTACAGAACGCTGTTGTTACCAATAGTTCTCACACGGCTCCCTTTTGCCATTGCCCGCCCCACTATGATCCATCAAAGGGAGGGGTAGGTACTAGTACATCCGGCTACTGATTTTGCTGTCTGTGCAGCTGTGCTCGCATGTAGTGGTGCGTACTGCTACAGAGGGTGCCTGACCGCCCGGCTAATGGCGAGCGAGTTATTTGCTATTAGGTCGTGCGCCTGGTGTATCTTTGTCGTATTTCTCCCTCACATGAGTGGCTCGTCATGCCGCCCCGCCGCCCCAGCGGTACGGCGTACTGTGTGACTGGAACCTAGCCACAGTGCTTCCAAGCTACTTCCTACTTGGTACGAGTACGTGAGCTTCTTCTTCGTGTCATTTTTGCTCTGGTCTTTCGGTTCCTGCTCTCTTACTTATTTCCCTTGTTCCGTCTCATGGACTTACCCAAGCACAAAGTATCAACTGTGTTCTGTTGAGTTCGGTTGAAAGCTCCAGGTAAGCCTTGCATTCTACTCCGCCCTGACGCATACCTTTCGCGATTCTGTCTTTCTGATCCCTCTGCAATTCACCCACCTCCACTGCAATTCACCCGT
This sequence comes from Leptographium galeiforme, assembly GCA_004028395.1. Taxonomy (NCBI): domain Eukaryota; kingdom Fungi; phylum Ascomycota; class Sordariomycetes; order Ophiostomatales; family Ophiostomataceae; genus Leptographium; species Leptographium galeiforme. The sequence continues at coordinate 41,874 of RQWE01000051.1, forward strand.
CAAATTCAGCCTGTCTCCCGAGTGTCTTGTGTCCAATTGCCTTACTGTTTGTTGTCTTTGTGTCGGTCTTTCTTGTCTGGACTCTTCCCCCCGCGTGCTCATGGCAGACTTCTTCCATGCGGCCAAACTGGTGAACACTGAGAGCGGAGCCTGCAATGGCTGGCCGCGATTGAGACAAAGAGAACGATTGAGGTGACAGCCGGGAGATCAGACCCCTAGTCTGGGCTTTTGTCGCCATATTTCCGCCTCAGATGCTTTGCTTATCAGTCACCAACTGCCTTGCACCCTCACCGCCCCAGAAACTCGCCTCAGCTCTGCTCTTATCTCTGTAGACGGACGCTTCCTCATCCTATCGCGCGCTGGAATGGCCCAGTCGGACCGCCCACTGCTTGCTTCTTTTTTACCTCACATCTGCTTACCGCTTCCCCTTCGTCCCTGTCACCCCTCCCACCCCCCGCGCTTCCGCTTACGTCCTCGTTCCGTTCTTCTCCCCTTCCTCGTTATTTCACAACCTGCGAACAACATCGAGTTGGCGTTGGCGTTCGTCTTCTTCACCCCGAATCTTCCTTAGTGTTGTGTGTTAGGATCCACCGCATCGAATCTAACGTGCTTAGACTTACATCTCGCCCCGTCGATACATGCGTTACACCACTCCACGAAACCTCATAAGCAGCCATAATGCAAGCCACTGCCCCCCAACACCTCCCGGTCGTGCCTCCGCGCCCAGGCCGGTCGCCAGACACCCCAAAGGTGCCGCCGCGGCCCATTCCCCGAGCCATCGAACGCTCGCTGTCCCCAAACAAAGACCGGTTCGCCCCATCGCCACTGAACGAGGCCCTCTCCAGGAAGTCCGAGATTGCGCTATCACCCCGGAGTGACAATGGCTTCCTCGGCCTGTCGAGCGATTCTGCGGAGTACGGCGGTTCCGTCGAGATGCCTTCACTCGGCCAAGAGGGCTTGGAATATGCCGCTGTGGAGGAGCTGAGCTCGGCAAGGTCGCAGGCGAGCAGCCCCCGCGCGTCGTCGCCGGAACACACGAGAACGGTGGGCGAGGACGTGAAGCTGCACGCGCCGAAGCCCTCGCTCCCAGCGTCAAGCGCCAAAGCTCGTGTGGCCACGGTGACGCATACCAACAGCGAAAAGGCTGCTTCGTATGGAATTGGGCTTGCCAATGGCGAGGATGCGCACCTCCAGCCGACGAGGAAGAAGGCGAGCACCGCTAGCCAGGATCTGTCGTCAGAGGAAGCCCTCGAGGAGGATGAACATGGCATTCCCGAGATAGGCATCCAGGTCCCCATGTACCCCAACGCTGGCGACGTCCAGGCCCCGACGCCGGCCCAGGCCGCTGAAGCGGCGGCTCTTGCGGAGAAGAAGAAAAAGGCCACCAGCAAGGCCGGCTCGCGAAACTTTGGCGACCTGCCCCCTGGCAGCTACGGGCTGCACGGCCACGGCGTCATGCCGTCTGCCAAGCTGGAGAAGGACTACTACAGCAAGCACCCAGAGCTGGCGAAGCTGGAACGCACACCCCACCACTCGGACCGCGCACAGGACTTTTCCAAGCCGAGCGATGAGCTCACCCGGGGCGTGTATGAGACTGCCACGCTTGGTTCTGGCATCGGTATGTTGAGACGGACGCGATGCTCATTACGTAATGCGGGTTTTAGCCGATGCCGGCAGCTAACTTGTTTCGCAGGGACCCCCGACGTTAATGGCACCCCCAGCGAGCAGGTCGGCTGGCAGGCCATTGAGGAGACGGTCTCGCGCCCCGCATCTGTCGCGCCCAAGAAGGGGAAATCCAGCAGTTTCGGCAGCCAGAAGTCTGCTGCTGCCCCCGAAATCTCCGTCTCTGAGCCGATCGAAGACAAGGACGAAGCGTCCTCGGTCATCTACGTTGACGAGCCCAACCGGCGCAAGAGTGTCATGTTCAGCGACGACGAGGCTGCCATCGATCCCGAAAACGAAGCCCCCATTCTTGCCCCTGACGAAGTCGCCAAGGATCCCTCCGTCTACTACCAAGAACCGGCCATCGAGCCGGCCGCCTATGAGCGTCGCCTGAGCTCCTATGACGAGGCCAGCCGTCCGACCAGCCGCCCTAGCAGTATCTACAAGAGCTCTGCGGCCAAAGACGAGTCTGAGGACGCGGTGGAGGAAGAGTACGAGCCGCTGTTTCCCACGGGCAGTGACGTGAAGATCGAGAAGCCCTCGACCAAGCCGACGACCGGCGAGGAGGCTACAAGCCGGTTCCCCAGCCGGGACATTTGGGAAGACCCCCCGAATAGCGCGCTCTACACGACCGAGGTCTCCACCCCGGATATCGCGGGGGAGAACGCCACTTCTTCGACTCTTGCGGCGCACGACGGGGAGACGACAGCACAGGCTTTTGCCAGACGCCAGGAGGAGCTTGCCGAAAGCGAGCTGAAGGGCGCGGACACGTTCTCTGAAAACAGGAAAGCGCAGACGCGGACCCCCTGGTTCCAGGCCAAGGGAGCAGCCATGGGCGTTGCTGGGGCGGACAGCAGCGTACTCAGCCCTGCCGGCGGGAGCGGCGGCGCAACCCGGCGCCTGGGGATGGGCCAGCGATTCCCAAGCCGCGATGTCTGGGAAGACAGCCCGGAGAGTCTGCAGCTGGAGACCACTGTGTCCCAGCCACAGGAGGAGGACGTGCCCTCGTCGGCCGAAGGAACGCGGCCTTTTGTCCCGAAGCGGCCGACCAGGAAGCTTACCGACCCAGAAAAGGCCCTGCCGTTGGTCCCGAGCCGGCCGAAGCCGAAGATCGCAAGCACCATCGAAGAGCCGGCCAGCGAGAAGCATGTCGCTCTGGAGAAGCCGAAGCCTTATGTGCCGGCGCGTCCCGTGAAGCACGTGCAGCCTTTGGTCGCCGACAAGGGACAGGAAGCCGTGCCAAAGAGCAAGCCCGCGGTGCCGGCCCGGCCTGTGGGCGGCAAAATCGCCCAGCTGCAGGCCAGCTTCATGTCGGACCTGAACAAGAAGCTCCGGATCGGACCGCAGGCACCGAAGAAGGAAGAGGCCGCGCCGGCAGAGGTGGCTGAGCCAGTGGCCGAAAAGGCACCGCTTGTCGATGCGCGCAAGGGTCGTGCTCGTGGTCCGCAGAGACGCGCACCCCCGAGTTCGGCTCCTGCAGCGGCAGTGGCCCCGGTGGCCGTTGCCTCTGCGCCTGTGACGCTGGGCTTCTCGATGGCAACCACGCTGTTTAGCATCAGCCCGGAAGACGACGTGCTCAGCGTGAGCGTCGCCGACGCCGTGACAGCAGCCGAGACAAAGGCCGAGGTGGAGGCCGAGGTGGAGACTCGGGAGAAGTCGGAGGAGCCGGCCGAGGCCGAGACAGCGGCCAAGGTGGAGGAGCCGGCAGAGGCGAAGGAGTCTGACGAAGTCGAAGCGGCTACAGAAGAGAAGGCGGAAGAAGCAGCCCCGGAGGCAGAACCGACAGTCTCGGACGATGTGGACGACGCTGCGGCCAAGGCTGTGCCTGAAACAGAGGCAGCTGCCGCCGCTCCAGAGACGGTCACTGCTGAAGTGGAGAAGACCACCACAGTCGAGGAAGCAGCTTGACGCTGAACCGCGGCATTTATAGAATGTTGGATACAGACATTTAAAGCCCGAAACTCTTCCAAAAAAAAAAGACTGTTGTTCGGTGGTTGGCTTATAGGCTTTCCAGCTGGATTCGCTCGTCTCTTCTTTCTTGTTTTTCGCTGTCCGCTCGCGCTTCGTTCTTCTGTTGTCGAATCGTGTATATAGCATAATGTTACTGGCTTTCATCTAACGCGCTGTTCCGTCGGACTGTTTCATTGGAATACCTTTTTAATTCAGACCACACGCTAAACGCCTAGACAATAGAAGCAAAATAACCAACAGAGCAATCCACCGAGCCGGGATCACCATTAATAACGTCATATGTACAAAATTACGACCATCACCGACTTTTAAACCCCCATTCTTGGCGCTGACCTCGCTGCCGTCTCTCTCCGGCCCCTACAGGGTCTTGGCTTCAAACGCCTTCTTCGCAATCTTTTCCAGAGTCTCGTAGTCCCCGCTCATGTCGCACATGCTGCGGAAGACGCCGTCCTCATTGTTCATCAGCTGCCACGGATGGCCATACTCCACGAGCGAGCCGCGGTCCAACACGAGCACCTTGTCGTAGTCGGCAATCGTCTGCAGCCGGTGGGCAATCGTGATGATGGTCGAGTTCAGCTCGCGGATCGTGTCCTGGATCTTTGAGTCGGTGGCGTAGTCAATGGAGGCCGTCGCCTCGTCCATCAGCAGCACGCTCGGATTCTTGAGCATGGCTCGCGCCAGACACAGCAGCTGCCGCTGCCCCTGCGACAGGTTCGTGCCCGACTCAGCAACCGGAGACGACAGGTCCAAAAAGACGTTCTTGTTCGTCGGTGACGCCGGAGAGGCCGGCAAGGCCGGCGAGTTGATTCCGCTGGCGTTGGCGGAGTCGCTGCCATCGACGGCCGCACTGGTCGCCGTGCCCGAGGCTTCGCCCGCAAGCTGCTCGTCCGGCCCAATTAGGTGGACGCGACGCAGCGCCGCGAAGATCTGATCGTCCGTGTACCCGTCAAACGGATCCAGGTTGCTGCGGATCGTGCCCATGAACAATGTCGGCTCCTGCGGCACAATCGTAATGGCCTCGCGAAGGTCGCGCAGCCCCATCTGGCCAATGTCGAGGCCGTCGATAAGTACCTTGCCCGTCTCCGCCTCGAGCGCGCGGAAGAGCGCCAGCGCCAGCGAGCTCTTGCCGGCGCCCGTGCGGCCAACAATGCCCACCTTCTCGTGCGGCGCAATGCGGAAGGTCAGGTGCCGCAGGACCGGGTCGAGATCCTCGCGGTAGCGCGTCGTGTAGTCCACAAACTCGACCGCGCCCTGGATCGGCCAGTCGGCCGGCGGCCGGCAGTCCTCGACCACGGGTGGCGCCTCCTGCTCCACGTCGAGGTATTCCTTGATGCGCTCCACCGAGTTCATGTTCTGCTCGTTCATCGCGTACAGCCGCACCATCCACAAAATATTCTCTGCGAACCCAATCGCATAGCTCAGCGAGATACCCGCAGAGCCGGCATCGATCGAGCCCAGGCTCAGAATCACAAACACTCCGGCAAAGAAGGACACCAAGTTGCCCAGCAGGTCCGTCCGCAGCGAGAGCCATCGGTTGGCGGCCCAGAGGTAAAAGAATGGCCGTAGCTGCGCATTAATGTGCGCCAGGTTCTCACGCACAAAGCGCCGCTCGTCGCCGTACGCCCGAATGGTCGTGACGCCCGACAGCGTCTCGCCAAACTGCTGGAACAGCGGGCTGCGCTGCACCGATTCGAGCCGTTTCAGGTCTCGCGATGCGTTGAGATAGAACTTCCCCAAGACGACATACACCACCGTGATGGCAAAGCCAGCGATCAGGAAGGCCGGGGTCACCATGGCAATGAGCACAATTGTAATGATGATGCCAAGCGCACAAGTCATCACGCTGATCGCCACCGGTGCCACCTCCTGGTCGACGGCCTCGAGATCCTTGCTGAACCGGTTCATGATCTGGCCAAGTGGTGTCACGTCGAAGAACTTGAATTTCGAAAAGGTCACCGCCCGCACCAACTGGTTGTGCAGCTTCCACGAGGCCGTCAAGGAGCCGAAGAAGATCCAGATATCCCGGACGAACGCTAGCAGAGACCCGACAATACCAATGATGGCCAGAACCAAAAGGTAGTACTGTGCGTTGACCTGGGGACCCGTAGCCGCCGAGAACGCCGAGTCGGCCTGGAACGTCTGCGGAACCGTATCGACATACGACGCCATGTTGGGCGACATGACCTGCTGCGTCATCGACCGTGCGAAAACCGACGGCCCCCGACCGAGCCCGGAAGCCATAGAGACGGTCGAGTTCCAGATGGTCACCCCCACATCAAGGCTCTCTTCCGTGTACTGGTTCGCCCATTGCTTGATCCACAGATTGGACGCCACCAGGCTCAACTGCTGCGTGGAAAAGACCGCCACGGCCATCAGCCAGAACCACCATGTACCCATGGACGAGAGGTACAGCTTCATCACCGACCATTTCACAGCCCCGGTCGTCTTGGTCTCCTCCGGAACGGTCTGCTTCTTCGACGCCCGATTGGCCGTTGCTGTACCACTCGGCAGGGAGGGGTCGGCTGCGCCTCCGTTGTCCACGAGCGTTGCGTTGGTTTCATCCTCCACCTCGTCACCGACGCTCGACGGAACACGCGACGGGATCCGCGAGATGGTGGCCGATCCGGGAACCGATTTGAGCTGCACCTCCTCGCCGAATTTCCCAGCGGCGATCAGTTCTTGACTCGGGCCGTGGTCAGCAACTCGGCCATTGCTCATGATGACTGCATAGTCCGAATGTGGCACGCAGAGCGAAACATTGTGCGTCACCAGAATGCACGTGCGGTCTCGCATCAGCGGCCCCCGGATGCAGTTGGTGAAGATCCACTGCGCTGTATGCGAATCCACTGCGCTCAGGCAGTCGTCCAAGAGGAGATGCCGCGAGTTCGAGTAGAGTGCGCGAGCCAGGGAAATGCGCTGCTTCTGACCACCCGACAATGTGATGCCCTTCTCGCCCACAAGCGTTTCATCGCCGTTGTCGAGGGTCTCGTTGATGTCGCGCTCCAAGGCACAGGCCACGATAACATCACGGTAACGCTGGTCGTCAAATGGAGACGAAAACATAATATTTTCCTTAATCGTTCCGTTGACCAACCAGGCCTGCTGGGCAACGTAGGCACACGATTCCGCAAGGCCAGTATCGGGATTGGGCCGGATATCCTCGCGGCTGCGGCCACCGGGCAGAAACACACGACCGTTGATGATAGTCATCTCGCCGAGCAGAGCCATCAGCAGAGACGTCTTTCCAGACCCCGTGGGACCCGCGATCAAGTTCAGCTTGCCGATTTGGAAGTCCAGGTTCAGGTTCAGGAGACGGAAGGCCATGGAGCCATCGTCGGCAACAACGTCCTTGCTGCCCCAAATAAAGCTGGCATTATCCCGGAAGCCAATGACGCGCTTCCCCGTGGCCTCGTCGATATTGTCCTCGCCCAGCTGTTCGAATTTCTCTGTCTCCCCCTCCGCCAGGAACTCCTCGATACGGTCGATAGACACCCGGGACTCCTGGACGTGGGCGATCATGTCGCCGAGCTGGTCAAGTGGGTACCGAAGCAGCATGAATAGGGAAATGGCCGTGAAGGCGACAGACGGGTACAGCGGCTTCTTCTCAATAGCGGTGTAGACGAAAAAGCAGAAGAACGTGATGAGGATGGGCACCGTGTTCCAGATCGCAACGGCGCAAGCCCAGATGGTGTAGCGTGTGCGCAGGGCACGCAGCTCGGCACGACGCTTCTCGTCAACGATCTTGCCGAAACGGAGTTCCCAGGCAAAGTATTTGACAATGCGGATGTTCTGCAGCACCTCGTTGGTGGTTTGTATGCGCTTGTCGGTCGCGGTCATGATCTTCCTCTGCGTCGAGTTAAAGGCTTTGGCGAATGCAATGTTGATGGGGAGAAGTGCAGCCATGACGATAAAGCCAGGAATTGCGCTGAGGCCCATGACACGGTAGAGCAGACAAACAGAGACAAGGAGCTGGGTCGGCGCGGAGGCCACAAGGTAGTGCAGATATGCCGTGACCTCGGAGACCTTGAAGCTGTCGACAGACATGAGGTTGATGATCGTCCCATTGTTGGCCTGTTCGTCGTCTCCAGCGTTGGCCGTGCTGCCGCCAGCGCTCTTGCCGGCTTCGTTCGACGACTCGCCATTCGCGGTGCTGCTCTTTTTCTTTGGCTGAAGGCCCAGCTTGCCGCGGATAGAGGCAATAAAACCTTTGGGTTGGTCGTTTGCCGCGCCCTTGGCGCTGTCACTGCCCAGAACAGAGTCGCTGCCGGTGGCAGCTTTGCGACGGAGAGCCTTGGCATAGATCTCGCCCACGAGGATGGCTCGAATGTTGATACAGATCTTGCGGCCCACCCAGAGCGCGCGGTTGTCGCCCACGGCACGGACCATATCGGCGGTGGGAAGGAGGATAACGTAAAGCCAGAGAACGTTGACTGGTGCGCCCTTTGGATCCTCGACATACTCGAGAATGGCCTTCAGCAGCATGGTGGGCGCAAAGGTGAAGACGCCGGATAAAATGGCCCAACCGGCCTGGGTAGCCAGGTTCCCTTTGAAGTACAGAAGCAGATGGACGGCCAAGGACGCCCGCTTCTGTATTTGCCGGTAATGCGCGAGCACCGCTGCAGCCTTGTCCCTGGGGTTCAGATTCCATACGCGGCTCATCTCGAGTGGCGTCTGGTAGCCCTCCCACATGATCGGATCGACCCAGGCAAAAGTGTAGTGAGAGAATAGCGAGGCGAGACTCTCGCGCGGCGGCGGCACGTCATCCTCCCACTCAAGAAGGACGGTTTTGTTGCCTTTGCGGGTTGTAATGGCCATAGTAAAGAGCAACGAAGTCAGAGCAAACTCGGCGATCACGAGCACCTGGACGGTATGCGACGTGGGGTGGATGACCACAGAGCGAAGGATGACAAGGTCGAAAACCCATTGGAGCGTGTAGATGCTGGCGGTATGGTTCCAGAGGTGGGGGATGCGCCATTGCGTCTTGCCCAGCAAGAGACGAAGAGTGACCAGTACGAGAGCGTAGATCCAGGTAAGCAGCCCGACGACGGCGGCGACGGTACCCTTCCCCGTTGCAGGAACGCCATCGCGGGAGCCTCCATAAGCACCAGCCGCGAGGGCAATGGCATTCACCACGACCAGGCCCACAATGGTCAATTCTTCGACAACGATCGATAGGGTCTGTCCCGCCGGGGTGTCGGCCTGCACAACAGAGCCTTTGGTGGTGGTGCGGGCAAGTGTGTGACGGCCGGTCTGGATGGAGAGGCCATCGTCCTCGTCATCCTCCTCGTCGGCAAGACGCTGCCCCCCAGCTGCCACCGTCTCATCCTCGCTGTCAATTGAGTCCGGCTGGAACAATGCGGTGTGGTCAATGCTGGTCCGGAGAGCCTGGTAGCCTGTGGCCCGTTTTAACTTGACCGCACGCAGAAGAGTCTGTGAGAGGACGAAGAGGAAGGAGATGGCGAGGATGACGGCGGGAAACAGGGTCTTGAGATAGCTAGGGCCACGGAGTCAGTATGGACGCAACGGGGCTACGGAACCACAATCGCAGCACTTACTCTCGCTGAAAGCAGACGGTGAAGTCGTCAGTGCGCCATATCGGCCACGTACATGACGGCTGCCCCATGCTGACCCCACGCGGCTGTGGGCAGTTTCGTGAGGCGATAAGGAAAAGGGTAATGCGCTCAGCCAAAAAGACAGCCCATGCGTCGATAGCCGAAGTGATCGATCGAGGCAGAGGGCAAAAATGGGCGAATTTGTCCGAACCGACGGTCTGTCCAGTTGAGAAAGTAGGAAGGTATAGAAAATAATAGCTGCGGCAGAGAAAAGACCGAGTGTTAAGCGGTAACGCGGCCCACCGTAACTTTTAGCATACTCGTAGTAATGGATGGCCGCCAGGGCGATAACTTTTACGTGAACAAGTACGGGTAGTCGAGGGGGGCCAAGGGAGCATTAGCTCGATCCCAACGCGATCCCAGCGCGGTACGGAGTAGATAGGCGTTATGCTATGCGGAGGTGGAGAATATGGCAAAGAAACAATCTGGCACTCGTAATCGCACTGCAAGAGGCACGGAGGGCTGACGAGGAGGTATCTCACGTACGACGTCTTCGATACGACCTCCAGTGGCTTGCATGAGCAACTACACGGCAAAATCGCGAGCGCTGACCTGGGTAGCGGTTGCTTGCTTAGCGAAGTCCAACCGTTTGTGGCGTACAGTTCTCCTTTTCTGCTGAACGGGCCCCACACGGAAATTACCTTGCGCCGTTCATCGGCGGGAGGAATCCCCGCCGCGTGCCAGTGTCGGTCTATGTCCGCCCTTTCCCAGCAATGCCACCTGTGCGCCCTATTCTAGGCTGGTCGCAGGATATGTGTACGACGAGTTGTTCTGTGTAGATTACATACTGGACTCGTACTTGTGAAGCATTTGCCACGTTACCCGCGACCACGAGAAGAGTCATCTGCAGTCCTGAGTCACTCACTTGCAGAATAATCTTACTAAAAGCTAGCGCTCACATGCCAGCCTCGCAGCTCTTCCTAGCTGCTTTTGTCCTGTGCCCTCACAAGTCGTCTTCCGTTCAAACTTCTCGCATACTTGAATTACCTTACAAAGGCACGGTTCCTTGTCGACCGCCCGAGCTTCGAGTTCCCGCCTGCGTGCTGGCGACCTTCCTCGGCATTGCTGGTCGCTCAGATTACCGGCTGCCTCGGCCAACGAGTATGGTCTAAACACCAACATTAAATGTGGCGAACATGCCTTTGATACTTACTGCGTGCACCCATATCCCGCCACTACCTTTGCTTCTCTTTTCTGTATCTACTGAGCCGCATACTCGTACTCATAGGCATTCCTTACGTCGCGCGATATAACTCCTCAAGCCATGGAAGCGTGTTGGGGGCTTGTCTCAGTTCTGATTAGCCAGTGGGACTGCCGAGACTCCAAAAACGCGCGGAGCCGATCCGGCCTGTGATAGCTGTCTCATACACGCGCAATAGCACCGACTTTCCCTGACCATAAACAGAAACTTTTCTTTCCATCCCTGTTTAGTTGTACACCGTGAATATGGAAACTATCACACACCTGTGGTGCCCCGTCTGTCCCTTCGGATCATATAAATGGTTGACCCGAAGAGACGCAAAACTTTGTTTACACCAAACAAAGCCGTTTCCCCCGTTCACTGAGGACACTATGATACAAGCCTGTCCACCACAATCACAGCATTAGGACAACCGAGAAATATGGGGTCCTCCCCCTCGGCGGACCTGTTCAATGGGTAGTTTAGCGACACAGCTTAACCCATGATCATCCCTTTCATGCCACTAAGATCTCCCTCCTTGGCTGCAATCTCAAAGTAGCCGTAAATGATCCTAAAGCCTCGTTAGCATGAGCGTGGGAGCAAGCATTGAAACGGCAAACTTACGTGACAGCAAGAAGTGTACCCGTGCCGGAGCCAAGTGCGCCCATCAAGTCACTCGCGACAGACAGGGCGCCAATGCAAGCACCACCGAAAGCAGCAGCCGTGGGGATGATCCGCTTCAACTCCTTGTACATGCTCTGGTCACGGTGTCCTGCCATGACCAATCCTTGGTCCTTGAGCTGCTTAGCCACGTCGCGAGGGCTGGATCCCGACACCTCAATCCAGGTTTTGGAGAACACCGCGCAGGCGGTGAGCATATAGGCAATGTAGACGACAGTGTGGATAGGGTCAAGGAGCGCATCCTTGAAATTCAGGGGCGGCGACATGTAGTACACGAGACCCGAAGTTGCCGAGAGCTGAGCTGAGCCGTCCTTGGCCTCCCAAATACCGAACAGCTGCACCAGCAGGTTCTCCGAAAAGCGCGAATATAGCATCTGCGAGATGAGGAAAATGTTCGACGAGAGGGCCGACTGCAGCATGATCGGCATGTTGGACGTGTAAAAGAGTCGGATCGGGTAAGAGCCGCGAGCGCCGCGTTGGCGAGACGACTTGACTGGGATGTCGACACGGAATCCCTGCAGGTAGATCACAGCCGCGAAGATGGCGAGCGTGGCTAGCAGGTTCATGATGTTGGGCAGGTTCTGGCGATAGAAAGCCTCCTGCAGCGCCCGCTGCTTGTTGGGCCACGTCAAGAGAAGGTGGAAGAGTGCAATGACGGCACCCTCGTACTCGGGACCGCGACCAGTGTTGTAGCTTGTCGGGGAGAAGGCCTTCCACATGATCGACTCGCAGATGTTGGTCGCAATAAACAGAGAAATGCCGCTTCCCAGACCATAGCCCTTCTGCAGCAGTTCGTCCAGAAGAATCACGATCATGCCAGCCGTGAAAAGCTGCAGAATCAACAGGCACACGATGCCGGCACCGAGATCCGAAGGCGGGCCGTAGAGACCCGTGAACACGTAAACCGTCGCAGTGCCGATGGACAGAATAACAGCAAAGAGCTTCTGGGCGCTCTGGTACAGCTCCCGATCGGACTTGAGGTCCAGGTTGACATCAATCATGTGCGTGCCAGCAAGGAGCTGGAAAACCATGCCCGACGAGATGATAGGCGTGATACCCAGCTCCATTAGTGTACCCCGATTGCTAGCCATCATCATGCGCAGCCAGTACAGCGGATCCGACGTGTCGGACGACACAATGCCGTACAGCGGCATCTGGCTCATGATCAGAAAGATCAACAGTGTCAGACCCGTCCACATCAGTTTCTGGTTGAAAGGGACCTTCGTCTCTGGCTGCTGGACCTCCGGGAGGAACGGCACGAAGGGCTTCACGAGATCGAGAAACCGTACTATATGATCGAGAGTCGCGTCAGCTTCTTGGACCAAGGCAATACTTCCACCGCAGCATAAGGAGAAAGGCATTTTGCACGTCGAAGAATGGCGGCCACGGCTGGGAATACTCACAGCTACTCATTTTGGCGGTTTGTGCTCGAAGCACCAAGAACGAAGAAAAATGGTGAATGAGAGGATAGAACAAAAAAGGAGAACAAGACCTCCTTTGCTCTCTAGAACGGCTAGAGAGCTGCCAAAATTGAAGACAACAAAGGAAGGGAAATCGAGATGGCAAGGAACGACTTCGGGAAAGGGGTGATGAGGGAGGAAAATTATAGTGCGCGAGGAGCTGCATTGATGATCTGGCTTCTCTTAACCAATTGTCCAAGCTTGCGATGTGGCCAAATGTGCGGAGCTTCACGTGACCAAAAGCCCCCTGTAACCTGTTACCAAGATTGTATTGGTGCATTGTGCTGTAAGTAGTCTAAATCGGCGCAGGAAAAAAATTGCGGAACACAAAGCTGTCTCCAACGCGTCTCTCCCACCCGGGCGAAGCACACGTCCATGCTTCGCGACATTCTGCGACAATTTTCACGACATGTCGCCACCATGCATCAACGGATACGAGGCCCGCCCACCGAGCCACTGCTCGTCGTCATGGGCTCTACGGGCACGGGAAAATCCGATGTATGATATACAGTCTCGTTCACATCGGCAAGTTACGTCAACAACTAACGAGAATCGTAGCTCGCGGTAGAGCTTGCCTGCCGATTCAACGGCGAAGTGATCAACGCAGATGCTATGCAACTGTACCATGGTCTGCCAGTGACGACGAACAAAATCTCCGAAGCAGAGCGCCGGGGAGTACCGCACCACCTCTTGGGCGTCATCGGCCTGGACGAGGAGCCGTGGCAGGTCATACACTTTAAAAGGGAAGCCACACGAATCATCCGCGAGATTCGCAGCCGTGGACGGCTGCCTATCATTGCAGGGGGGTCACAATACTACACCGATGGGCTCCTGTTCGAGAACCGTCTTGTGGATGAGCCGACTCTCGATGAGGGCATAAGCGCCGATGCCGACTCTGCGACCAGTACTGGGAGCCGATATCCTATATTGGATGGGTCGACAGAGGACATCCTATCAAAACTGCGTGAAGTGGATCCGGTCATGGCCGCACGTTGGCATCCCAATGACCGGCGGAAGATTCATCGTTCACTGGAGATCTATTTGACAACCGGAAAGCGGGCTTCGGACATTTATGCCCAGCAGAAGCAGGAAAAAGCCGACAAGCTGCTTGCTGTTCAGAATCTGGAGGATGCTGAGCTTCCGGACGGTATTTTGGCTGGTAGCGAGGCAGCCGAGCAAACTCCCTGGCAGTACTTGCTTCTGTGGGTGTATGCAGACCGTGAAGCACTCGAAGCACGCTTGGAGGCTCGTATCAGTACGATGCTTTCCCGCGGTCTCCTAGATGAGACCATCGAGATGCATAATGTCCTCGAGACATGCCGAAAGCGTGGTAAGGTAATCGACCGTACCAAGGGAATTTGGCAGTCGATTGGATTAAAGGAAATGGAGCCATACCTGGACGCTTTGAAGGAAGCCCAGAATTCAAGTGCAGAAGCGGACACTCCTGCCGCATATCTGGATACGCTCCGGGCCGCCGGCCTTGACAGTATGAAATTTGCCACGCGACGATATGCCCGTCACCAGCTGCGTTGGATCAAGCACAAAACGATCCCAATGCTAGCTGATGAGCATGCACTGGATCACCTTTACTTATTGGACAGTACGGAAAAGGAAAAATGGCACGAGAATGTCGTTCACGTGGGCGCGCGGCTGACAGCGGCTTTTCTTGCGTGCAGTGGCATCACCAATTCCGAGGATGGACGCGGGAATGTAGCAGTCCAGGATACTGCCATGACCTTGCCTGCACCCGTCGAAATATCTGATATGGCGCGGGAGGTGCTGACAACTACTATTGCTGCTGGCATGAGTGGCCGGGAGAGTCGTAAGAACAGTTTCAGTCGAAAATGCGAGACTTGCCGCATAACTCTCGTGTCTGAAGACCAGTGGAACAAGCACATCAATAGTCGGCGGCACGGGCGTGCGTTGGTAAGGCAAAAGCGGAGGGCTCTCGTTCCTGTATCAGCTGTGCGGACGATTGAGTGAGGGTGCCTAACTGTATTCTCTATCTTATTATCCTATATCGAGGTTCCAAAATATTGAATACTAAAATAGTCACCTTTTGGTGCTCGCTTCTTCGACGTAGGACAGAGGTTTTCACAAGTTACCATAACGAGCGGATGATCCGGCGGGATTGCGTATATGCCGCAATTTGACGATCGTACTTGTGTATGTATACAGTGGTGAGTTTGGTCGAGATCGCGCCTTCTACGAGTACTCCATGTGTCTGTCATGGTTAGCTTTGTGGTATGCCTATCGGGACAAGGGAGACCGTCTAAGCCGCTGACTAATGCGGACAAAGCTCCTCCCATGTAGATAGTGCGGGAGCTAAAGGCCGTGCGAATATCTGGTTAACTGTAGTAGTACTTGTACTATCACGACTAATGGCGTATAAGTCCTAGTCCACAGCTGTGCAATGGGCACTGTGTGTCGTGTTATCTATGAGTAAGCGGGTCTGCAGATATGCCGAATGTCAGTAATTAACGAGAGCGAAAGCGAGCACTACGATGATGGATCATATTAGCTTGTACTCCGTATTACTCCGTATCTCGATTTGTAAGATATTTATTCGTATGTACCAGCAGTTCCCCCATTTTCTTAGCTAGCGGCAACAATATATGGCACTTTTCATGTTTCCCAAATGTGGAAATCCGAAACGGTCGGAAGGTCGGATCGATTTATATTCCGACCCAGCAGGAAACTGCGAACAACCTCGTAGATCGACCTTGTCAGCTGACTTTGAGCTTATTTTTCTACGACCAAGAGTAAACAGAGTCTGCCTAAAGTTGACGTCAGTGGAGTGGGAAAAGGGATAAAAAGTTTCCGAGTTGGCAGCTCGGCAAGTTTTTTTCCCTTTGAGCTGCGGCGACCGGGTCGGGCAACTGATTGTGTCAATCCCGCGTTCCCTCTCTTTCCAACACTTCCGCCTCGCTGTTTCTATTGCAGCTACGCTTTTCGCCACGCCCCCCCTCCTGCCCTTCCCCACTAAGCGCATCCATCCCATCCCATCAATGCGCAACGATTATTGCTTGCTGCCAACGTTTTTCTTGAGAGGGCTTTAGCTCAGTCCTGTGGAATTTAGTTTCCCAGACAGGAAAAAGAATCAGAATCGCATGGAGCGGTAGTCGGGCGAAGGACAACCCGGCCGCACACACATTACCTCACGTTTTGAGTATCAGCAACGAAATCCGCACAACGATGTCTGCAGCTTCCACGCCCGGACAGCCTATGGGCCTTCAACCCTCGAGCAACCAACCGTCGCCTTCACCGTTGAACCAGTCCACCAAGCCGACTCGGATTCTCGCTTGCGTCCTGTGTCAGCATCGAAAGATCAAGTGCGACCGCACGTTTCCTTGCGCAAACTGCGTCAAGGTAAGCCCTGCCGACCCCTATCTGGCTTTCATCTCGTGAAACGCACGAAGAAGCTGTAAACGGACCACTGAACTCGTGCTCACCCCCTCTGCGGGCAGGCCAACGTGACATGCACACCCAGTACACCCGCGCCAGCTCGAAAACGACGGCGACCCAACCAGGACCTGCAGGAGCGCTTGGCTCGCTGTGAGGAACTGCTCAAGGCTTATGCCACGGAAAAGCCCAACGGAGAGACCTCCACACCTGGCCAGAACAGTCATTTGTTTGGAGACGACCAGTCGCTGAAGTGGAAACCGCCTGGTAAACTGATTGTCGAAGACGATGGCAGCGTCCGCTTTGTTGACTCGTTCATGATTGGATCAATCCACGAAGAGCTACAGGCCATGCGTGAGATACTTGACGATGAGGACAACGAGGATCCAACACCGGAGGCCGCTGTAACGCCAGATGCCAATGCCGGAATGATTATTGGCGCTATATGCAGTACCACCGCCGCTCATCAACCATCGCTTGAACAGCTAATGCCTCCCCCTGCAATGGTGTTCCGTCTCTGGCAAATCTATCTTGAACGGGTCAACCCCCTCACAAAAGTAATCCACGTGCCTACGTTACAGCCGTTTGTGGTCGAGGCTACGAGCGGCAGTCATAACGTCCCTTTGAATATCAAGACGCTTCTTTTCTCCATCTACACTCTAGCGACTGTGTCTATGACCCAGGATGAGTGCCTCGACCTACTTGGCTACTCTCGAGCGGTGGCTATGGAACGATTCTCGGAAGGCGTTCGGCAGTCTCTCATGCGTTTAGGCTTTCTCAAGACCTATGACATTGAGACGCTTCAGGCATTGGTCATCTACCTGGTAAGAATTTCGAGTCGTCAACGAACTTGTAACGCGTAGTGCTTACAGACTGTCAGATATCCCTCCAAGGTCGATATAATCGACATGCAGCGTGGATTTTGAATGGCGTTGTCCTCCGGATCGCACAGAAAATGGGCCTACACCGCGACGGTGAAGTGCTCGGCCTAAGCCCGTTTGACACAGAAATGCGAAGGCGCCTGTGGTGGCAGATCATTATGGTCGACGCAAAATATGCATTAATGTCAGGTCTCAGCCACTCCATGCTGCCCCATGTTTGGGACACGAAGGAGCCGAGCAATGTGAATGACGCCGACCTTCATCCAGCTGCGACAGAACCCGTGCAAAGCCGCGAAGGACCGACTGAGATGATCATGGTGCTGCTTACGAATCGGGTCGCGCGGTTTCTCTTGGAAACTCCTGGCATTGAGCCCTTATTTCTCCTCTGCGAAACAGATTCATTCAAGGAGATAGGTGGTCCCGGTCTAGAGCAAATCTCCAAATACCGGCATATGATTTCGGGTCTTGGGCAGAGTCTACTCGAAATCATCGACAAGTATTGTGATCCAAGTGCCGGTCCTCTGCATGAGATGGCGATTGAAATCAAGGCCGATATCCTGGACAAGATTGAGACCATTTTGTTGCCGCCAACGCTGAACTCTTTTTCGGATGAAATCAAAACGCCTGCCGATACCGTCTTCAGAATCGCAGTCATGGCAATCGCCCATGAAAACAGGCAAATGGCCAAGACCCGCGACAAGGGGTTTGCCTGGTTTTCTCGACTGGATTTCCAAGTGAGCATATTCTTGTTTGTCGTTGGGCAACTGTGCTCACGGACATCCGGCGCGCTCGTCGAGATGGCCTGGGAGGGGCTGGAAGCAACATTCGAAAATCACGACTATTTGCTTGACATATCACAACGAGCGCACTATCAGGTAGCCGTTTATGTTCTCAGGGCGTGGAAGCTGCGGAAAGAAATCTTGCGCGCTCGCCTGGGCGGAATTACGCCCGAGACGCCAGACTATGTCGTGAAACTGCAATGCGCCTTGCCACCACAGGACGACTCCAAGAGCGACGTTACTATGACTGTTCCGCCTTCTGCCATTGTGCCCACGGTTTTCGAATCCGAGCCGGTTGAAGCAGTCAAGATGCAGGTAACAGCAGATCCAACACTAGATCAATTTTTGGCACAGACGTACTTGGACGCAAACACCATAGATTGGGACATGTGGGGAAGTATCATGCCTACTGAGTCTGTGGTGTCGGCATTTGATGGGCTTGGCAGTGTGGGTGTGCCACCAGGCACGCAGTGGTAGGGTCAAGGCTGCCCATCTATCCAGCCAGAAATCGAGGTGTGCTTAGCAGGCGTTTTGTTCCATAGGAAGGGCGATGGATGATATGGAGAAACTAGGCTTTCGGTATAGTTTCCCGGGGTTTTAAAGTCTCCTCTCAGACTCAGGCGGCGGTTGAGTCAACTAATGGACTTTTGAAGGTGCATGTATAACTGGATGTGGGAAGGATGCGGAATACCTCGCGCGAGTAGGACGCGCAACAGAGCATATAACTGCCAAGGTGGCTCCTAATCTGGGTTTGATACTGCGCAGATTCGCAGGTATGATTCTCGTGGGAAAAAAAACCCCTTATAAGGTTGTCTGCTCCAAATACATGTTTGTGCGTGTTTCTGCGCAATTTTCGGTTTCTGGCTGGCAGTCGGACATATCTTAGAACTCCGCCCATGACCCGTTCCCTCGATCCAAAAATCTTACCCCCATTCGGTTGTAGGTCACCAAGCTGTTGACCAACAATGCGTTGTTACGCTTCTTACGACCGATTTTTATGGTGTGTTTCCGGTCTCCCTGGACAAACCGCTCACTGCCACAACTTTGCCTCGGATAGCAGATGATTTTAGTAGATCGGCAAGGTTGGCTGTCAGTGGGCTGCTTTCCAGTGCTGCCCATCACCGTGGGCGTAATGCGCCAGACATTCCGCTGCCTCGTCACCTCGGCCATGCGCCAGGTGTTGACACCTCGGCTATTTCCTACAGCGCCTGTCGCTAAATTGCTGGGTCGCTAGATTTTCAGGAATTTGTTTAGCGCACGCGGTGCTGCTGTGATGCAACGAGTATCCGAGTAGACCAGGTTGGCCTGACACAAGACGGGGCAATTGCAGTGCAGTGGGGGTAAGAAGTACAATAAGATACCAATCAGTCTCCAAGCCAGGCAGAGTGTCAAAAAAGCTTGCCGGAAACGGCTTGCCATATAGGCCCAGTTGGGCAAAGCCCTGTGTTCCTGGAGACGAAAGCGGGGAAGCCGGCCGCCTTTCGTCTTGACAAGCCGCATACCCCGCGCAGTCACAACAGCAGTCGCCTGTAGACAGGCGCGGCCGATGTGCCTTCCCTTTGGAGGCGCACGGTAAGCTTTGTCTGCTGGCCCGCTCTTTCGCGGGGATTTCTCTGTTTCCCATCGTAATGTGATGCTTTGATTTCTCATCGGCCCACCGCCCGTCGGCTCTTAAATAGCCAGTCTGCCTCCGTTGTACATAATCGCCGTCTTCATGCTGCCTTACTTCGTCTTACTACATCCAACGCTTGGTGACTCAACAACGTTGTTAGCTCAAGAGACGCCGTTCTCGGCCCGTGCTCCAGCAAAGCTACAAAAAGCTTTCACGGGACTTGCAGCTTTCTCCACATTTACAGCTACATTAGCCGTGTTGTCTCCAGCATATATAGCCTGCTAGGGGAGCCTTGAGGGCTGATTTCCCCAGTGACGCATGCCCAAGCGATCATGACCTACATGGCGGCACCGTGGTCCGTTGTTGCCCGACCGGTCGTGGTGCAGACGGGATGGTCATTGTCTACACCCATTTCGCGGCTTGCGCAGGGCTGTGGTAGCCACGGTAAGACTTGGGGCCTTTGGCCGCCGTTAGCCGAGACGCTCTTGCTTCTGTCAATCTCCACCCCTGTTCTGGTTGGCTGACTCTGTTGCAGATTTTCCCACATGGTCAGCTGCGCCAGGCGCTGTGGTCGCCTGTTACCGAGGGCGGCAATGGTACAATTCAATAAGCTGTCCCCGCAACCCGAGGTTCCTGGCTTCGGTTCCGATATCCGGGGCGCTTGCAGCACTTCCCCAGAGCTCGCAGCTCCTGCAGCTAGCGCGCATTCCCTCGGTTCTGCCCGGCTCTCATTTGGCGCCTAAATCGAATGCCGTCGCATACTCCACCAAAGTTATCCCGCCAACTAGACACTACGCAAAGCTATCGGTCGGAACGCCGCGCGAAGTCTACCTCAAAGAGTGCCGTGTCGCGTTGACTCCTCAGAATGTCTCCCTGCTGCTCAAAAAGGGCTTCGGCGCGGTGCTCATTGAGCGCGGCGCGGGCACCAATGCTGGCTTTCTCGACTCTGCCTACGAAGCGGCTGGGGCCACTCTAGTGGATGGCCCTGCAGGCGTTTGGCAAGAGGCCGATATTGTGCTCAAGGTTCGCGGGCCCAGTGTCGCCGAAGCTGCGAATGCGCGACCTGGCCAGACGTTGATTTCCCTAATTCAACCCGTCCAAAACGAAGAGCTTGTGAAAGCTCTCGCTGACCGCAAAGTCACGACCTTTGCTATGGATATGATCCCTCGTATTTCACGTGCCCAAGCGTTCGACGTCCTTAGCTCCATGGCCAACATTGCCGGCTACAAAGCTGTCCTAGAGGCCTCGAACCACTTTGGTCGATTTCTCACTGGCCAGGTCACCGCAGCCGGCAAGATACCTCCAAGCAAGGTCCTTGTGATCGGTGCTGGAGTTGCTGGGCTGAGTGCCATCGTCACCGCGCGCCGTATGGGCGCCATTGTTCGTGGCTTTGACACCCGGCCTGCCACCCGCGAGCAGGTGCAGTCTCTCGGAGCGGAATTTGTCGAGGTCGAGGGAGTCAAGGAGGATGGCACCGGAGCGGGCGGCTACGCTAGAGAGGTCTCCAAGGCTTTCCATGATGCCGAGATGAAGTTATTCTCTGAGCAAGCCAGAGAGGTTGATATCATCATCACCACTGCCCTGATCCCCGGAAAGCCTGCGCCGAAGCTTTTGCCGTCATACATTGTTGACCTGATGAAGCCCGGGTCTGTCATTGTGGACCTGGCTGCCGAGGCCGGCGGCAATTGCGAGAAAACAGTCCCAGGCGAACTAACGGTATCCAACGGCGTCACCATTATCGGCTATACGGACATGCCTTCACGACTGCCCACCCAATCGTCCACGCTGTACTCGAACAACATTACCAAATTCATGCTTTCAATGACTCCTGTGGAGAAGGAATTCGGCATCGACTTGACCGACGAGGTTGTTCGTGGCGCCATTGTTACTCAAAACGGAGAAATTATACCGCCCGCACCACGCCCTGCCCCCCCTTCAGCGCCTCCTGTCGTGAAGGAGGCCGCGCCTGTTCCTGAACCAGTCGCCCTGACGCCGTTCCAGGAAACCTCTCGCAAAGTGGCGCTGGTGACTGGTGGCATGGGAACTGCTCTTGCCCTTGGCAAGCTGACTGGGCCTGTCTTCATGGGCAATGCTTTCATCTTTGGTCTGGCCTCGCTTATCGGATATCGTGTTGTTTGGGGTGTCACACCCGCGCTGCACTCTCCCCTGATGAGCGTCACGAATGCCATCTCCGGCATGGTGGGCGTTGGAGGCTTCTTCATTCTTGGCGGCGGCTATCTACCCGAGACGATCCCACAGGCGTTTGGTGCGCTCTCGGTTCTCCTGGCCTTTGTGAATGTCTCCGGAGGCTTTGCCATTACGAAGCGTATGCTCGACATGTTCAGGCGACCTACCGATCCACCAGAGTACCCATGGCTATATGCCATCCCTGCTGTGGTTTGTGGTGGTGGGTTTATTGCGGCTGCTTCCACCGGGTCGGCTGGGCTGGTGCAGGCGGGTTATCTTGTCAGTTCTGTCCTCTGCATTGGCTCCATCTCAAGCCTTGCATCACAGGCGACCGCCCGCATGGGTAATATTCTCGGTATTCTCGGCGTCGGCTCCGGCGTTTTGGCCTCGCTGCTCGCCGTTGGGTTCTCACCCGAGGTCCTGACACAGTTTGGAGGACTCGCGGCCATTGGCAGTATCATTGGACTGCTGATTGGCAGGCGCATTACACCGACAGATCTGCCCCAAACCGTCGCTGCCCTGCACTCGGTTGTTGGTCTTGCCGCCGTCCTGACCAGCATCGGCAGTGTCATGTCTGACCTCTCTCATATTACCACGCTTCATCTTGTCACCGGATACTTGGGTGTGCTCATTGGCGGAATCACATTTACCGGCTCTATTGTAGCCTTCCTCAAGCTGGCTGGAAAGGTGTCGTCGCGACCGGTGGCTCTGCCCGGACGCCAAATCATCAACTCTGGCCTTCTAGCCACCAATGCGGCGACAATGGGTGCTTTCCTCACCATGGCACCTGGTTCGCCAGCCATTGCGGCCGGTGCGTTGGCTGCAAACACGGTCCTGTCTTTCCTCAAGGGTTACACCACAACAGCAGCGATCGGCGGCGCCGATATGCCGGTTGTCATCACGGTACTAAATGCCTACAGTGGCTTCGCTCTGGTGGCAGAGGGCTTCATGCTGGACAACCCACTGCTCACAACGGTCGGAGCGTTGATTGGCGTTTCCGGGTCCATCTTATCATATGTCATGTGCGTGGCTATGAACAGGTCGCTTGTCAATGTGCTATTTGGCGGCATCCACAGCGTAGCATCACCTCCCGAGGATGCCAAGAAGATAGAAGGTACTGTGACGCAGACGAACGTGGAAGAGGCAGCAGACGCACTCGTCAACTCCGAGTCTGTCATTATCGTCGTTGGCTACGGGATGGCCGTGGCAAAGGCCCAATACGCCATCAGCGAGATCACGCAAATGTTGCGCTCCAAGGGCGTGCAGGTACGCTTCGCCATCCACCCAGTGGCCGGACGTATGCCTGGTCAGTGCAACGTGCTCCTTGCCGAGGCGTCCGTGCCGTACGACATAGTGCTGGAGATGGACGAGATTAACGACGACTTTCCCGACACGGATCTGACGCTGGTTATCGGGGCCAACGACACCGTCAACCCGGCTGCTCTCGAGCCGAACAGCGCCATTGCAGGGATGCCTGTGCTCCACGCATGGAAGAGCAAGCAGGTGATCGTTATGAAGCGGAGTTTGGCCAGTGGCTATGGTAAGCGGAAAGCTGAATTTGCATCTTGCTGTGAACCAGGCTCGCGCTGACCGTTTCCTATTAGCCGACGTGCAGAACCCCATGTTCTACATGCCTGGGACACGGATGCTCTTCGGCGACGCCAAAGTGACCTGTGATGGTAAGGCCCGCGCACACTTGCAGTCAAGAGTGACATGAGCTAATGTGGTCTTCTCTTGCAGCTCTGAAAGCGGCCATTCAGGCTCGAAACTAGGCCGTGGATACATCTTACACTGCAAGGGGATTTCTTAAGGCAGATGGCACACGTCTGAGATGGCGACTAAAAAAGAGCCGGTATGCGACCACCGGCGACGTTCTTGGTGAGAGCTGTAAACGGTTTCTTGGTCTCGTCTAGGTTTGGATCTTTGGCGAAAGGGGCTGGCTGCTGTGCAACTAGGTCCACTGGAAGTGACTGGTTGCTGTGTTTGGATTTCATTCGCGCGGGCAGCCCTTGCTATGCAACCAGATTTGATTCGAACGACTTCTCGCCAAAGTGCAAAGATATGTACATCATAACCAGTCAGCCGGCCAAGCAGCCAGCTCATGCATCTTTGCTCTATCAGCGCGGCGCGGCGATCGGCTGCCACGAGTTCATCTTCGGCTTTGTTCTGTAGAGCGGAGACATTAGCGAGACAGCCGGGGCTCCCAACGAAAGAAGGGTTGCCATACGTGCTGTACGTCTTGAAGGCACCGCGTGTGGCCGTGTAATTCGGCTTGTGCTCCAGAGCCACCCATGGGCGTGAGTCGGCCAGGGCCATCAGAGGGTCCTCCGTGGGCGGCTTGTCGATAGAGTAGGAGATCCAAGCGTGCCACAGGGGTTCGATGTGGGCGCTGTGAGAGAGCAGACAGGGTCAGGATACGAGATCCGTCCAGGATGCAGCAGGGGTCGGCACTTACGGATCGTAGTCGGACTTCTTGTAGTCAATCCAGCGAGTGCGCACTATCGTCCGTCAGCCAAGTCTGCGGGAGCAGTCCTGCGGGAATACGCACGCGGCAGTTCCTCCGCCATGTTCTCATAGTACTTGTTGCCGAACTTGTCGACGCCCATGAGAGTGCCGGCTTTGGTGTCACCTGTCGAGTTGCTGTCAGCCTCGTCACGCCAACCGCTTCTCGCAATGCGTCTTGGGAGGAGCTCGTACCGATGTACTAGGTGGGTGGGCAGCCGGAGCCTGGGGTTAGCCGGTGTGCAGCGGTGACGCGAGAAGGCCGGGTGTAGGCCCCGGGGGGGCACCTCACGTTCAATTGGTGCCAGTATTCCTATTCCGAGGGCAAAGCAACCGTCAGCACTTCGTGATCCTTGCAACCTCATCCTGGCGATCGCGCTTCCTCATCGCACCTTGATACCAATGCGGCGTAGGTAGCCGAGCGTGCGGGAAATCGTCGACATGGCGGGCGAATGTCGGTCGCAATCTCGGGATCGTGGGCGTGCTTCAGTGTTTCGTCGGTCGCGCAAGGGACTCGTCACCGGCAAGCGGAAAATCGGCGTCGGTTGATGGCGGAGAGGGAAGAGCATGAAAGTGGGCCCAGACCCACCAGATCACGGCCAATAGAATGGCTCGACAGGCCACATTACCAACATTGTGCGATTGGCTACATCCACCATCCTTTTCAGACGAGATTGTGGAAGCTCTATCTGCTCTCGTTTTTGGGTCTGCACTTGTCCGCCCCCCTCCGCCCGCCGCTCCCGTGCCCCTGCCGGCAATGAGCGCACGCTGCACAGCACGATGCACTGTCGGCCACCTCCCTGCAGCATCGCCATGCTGCCATTTCCGCGGCCATAGACGGATATTGACCAGCTCGACAAGAGCCATTCTGGTCCGACGCGGCAGCACGAGCACCGAAGCCAGCCGCATTCAGCCACTACCATGGATCCGCCGCATTTTTTGTGGCGGTAACAGCTGTGTTGGCCGCCGAGGGCTGTCCTTCACGGCGGCCACGGCTGCGGCCGCGGCTGCGCGGGGCTCGAAACCGGCGACAATGATGGCCAGCGCCGCGGGCCTGGCATCCGGCAGCACCGTGGCGACGGCAGCCGCCGCCGGTGTACTCGTCGCGCCGTTCCTCGATGAGCTCGACCGTATAGCTCCGTGCTTCCGCATCCACGGGTCTCAGGTGCGCGTGCTAGAGACGCCGGCCGAGTTCTACGAGACTCTCAAGGCGATGATCCGCGGCGCCGAACGGCAAATCTTCTTGTCAACGCTGTACATTGGCAAGTCAGAAACAGAACTGGTGCGTGGGCCCCGTCCTGGCTGGTGAAACGACATCGAGCTGAGCTCCCGACAGATCGAAACGCTGCGAGCGGCCATGCGGGCCAAGCCGGCGTTGAAGCTCTCGATTCTTACAGACGCACTTCGCGGCACGCGCGAGTCACCCAAACCTTCGTGCGCTTCTTTATTGGTGCCGCTGGTGGCGGAGTTCGGCGCCGATCGCGTGGAGCTGCGCATGTACCATACGCCCAACCTGACGGGTCTGCGCAAGCGATACATTCCCAAGAGGATCAACGAGGGCTGGGGGCTGCAACACATGAAGCTGTACGGCGCAGATGACAGGATTCTGTTGACGGGGTAGGTGTCCCTGGAACCGTGAGGCTCGGGATCCAACACTGACTCGTAAAGCGCCAATCTGTCCACCGACTACTTCACCGACCGGCAAGACCGCTACCATTTGTTCTCATCCAAAGAAGTCACCGAGTTCTATCAGAGGCTGCACAGCAGGGTGGCCTCGCTCAGCTTTCAGGTCGTGCCGTCGTCGGCGGCCGTTGACGGCTTCGAGATGGTGTGGCCCGAAAGCAACCCGGCGCCGTCGCCGTTGGAGCAGCCTGGCGGCTTTGTGACTGCCGCCACGGGCGTGCTCCGCAGCCTCTTGGCGCCGCAAAAGACAGCCGCGTTGGCCACAGCCGCGGCGTCGGCCAACGCCGACACGTCTGTCTACGTGCTGGCCCAGATGACGCAGCTGCTACGGCCGGACTGCTCGACCGAGCGGCCGGCGCTTATGCACGTGCTGCAGACGGTGGCCCGGCCCGAATATGCGGGCTCGTCGTGGACGTTCACGGCAGGCTACTTCAATCCGGCGCCGTCGCTGACGAAGCTGCTGCTGGCCACGGCGTCCCGCAACGACAGCCCGAACAGCCCCGGAAATACGGTCATCACGGCGTCTCCCTATGCCAACGGCTTCTACAGGTCGCCCGGCGTATCGGGAATGCTGCCGGACGCCTACACGTTTCTAGCTCATCGCTTCCTCAAGGCCGTCGACCGCCGCCAAAGCGCCATCACGGTCAAGGAGTGGCGCCGCGGCACCGTCGGCCAGCCGGGCGGCTGGACCTACCACGCCAAGGGCCTCTGGATCACGCTGCCAGGCGAGCCAGCACCAGCCATGACGGTCGTGGGCAGCTCCAACTACACCAAGCGCAGCTATTCGCTAGACCTCGAGACCAACGCGCTCGTGGTGACCCGGAACACGGCGCTGCAGGCGCGGCTCGGCGCCGAAGAGGCCTGGCTGCAGACTTATGCCCAGCCCGTTAGTTGTGCCGACTTTGCGCAGCCAGAGCGGCGCGTGCGCGCACACGTGCGGCTGGCTATGTGGGTTGTGCAGATGCTAGGCGGTGCTCTTTAGAGCAACTGTGGCTTGGAACTTCGGCTGTGGCTGATGTCCCCTATCAGACAGCCCATAATACGTCGCACCTACCTCCTTTGCTCCTCTTCTCCCTCTCTCAGACAGCCAACTCTGTCTGAATCTACAGTGTCAAGATGCCTCTCTCTGGTGATCGTACGGCCTTTGTTTAGGCCCTGAATCGTGATATTCGGACATTTCGGATTGAGAGACAGTCCGCCAGGATCTTCCGCAGACATGCTCATAACTGATCAGAATGTGGACAGCGGTAATTCCTCCAAGATCTAACCCGCAAATGACCAAACAAACAAAGAAAGGCTGTGCAGCTGCAAACTAGTCCGACCCGCAAATGTCGCTTCGTCTCATTACCGTAAAGACAAGATCCATTTCCCCTCGCTCTGCCCTCCTTAGATCTTGGTGATCTCGACCCGGGTGCGGTCAAATACACTGTGACCAACCATCTGCTCTCCGTTCTGCGCCGCCGCCTCCCGGTCGACCGTCGGTGGGTACACCGTCATGCGCGCATACGTGCCGGCACCGCGCCGCTTCGATAGATACCCCGGGTTGATCACCAGCACGCTCTCCACCACCTTGGCAAAGGGCGACAGTGTGCTCGGCACCAACAGCACATCCGGCCGCACGTTGATCATCTCGCCCAGCTTGAGGTAGCTCGTGTCCAACATGGCGCCCGTGGCCATGCCCTTGTTGTCGGCCACGCCTGTGCGGGGCAGCTTGCGCCGGTCCGTCGGTGGAAACAAGGGAAAGTAGTGGCGCTGTTCCAGGAGATAACGGCACGCCCTCGACACCGCGTTGGTGTCAGCAAGTTGCCCGCCAGATAGCTCCTCGTGCAGCAGCTCGTACAGCACGTCCTGCGACGACACCCCCAGCACCATCTCGTTGATCGACAGCGTCATCGGGTTGCCAACGATCCGGACCGCCTTGGGCAGTCCTAGGTCTCGCCGTGAAAACGCGTCCTGCGGCCAAGACACATGTCGGTCCAGCACGTCCCGCACCGACGGCACCAGCAGCACCATCGCTGCCGGATTGGCTTCTGTCAGCCGCTGCAGCGCCGGCGCCACCAGATAGCGGAACAGCGTGGACATTGTGGCCACATCCGGGTCGACGACCGCGTCCTCGGGCAGATCAAAGTCTCCTGCCGCAATCAGCGGGTGATCAATGTCCAGGAACGGGCCCGCCAGCAACACCAGATCGGCCAGCGTGTCGATGGCCACACTGCAGAGCGCATGCAGTGGCTCAAAGTCCAGGTTGTCGTCGGCCGTGTAAGGCCCGGATGCAAACAAAATATTCAGCGGTGGCGGCTCCTGGAGGCTGCTCCCGTCCACATCCATCATGTCATCCGCACCGCCGCCGCCAGAGCCGCCGCCTCGCATCTTCTCACGGTGCGCCGCCATCGCCGACAGCGACGATGCTGCGTTGGGCAGCAGCGGCATCTCCAGCACCTCGCTGACGACAAACGTGTGGCCGGACGAGTTTGTGCCCCGCAGCGCCACGATCTGCCCGGGAAAAAATTGGAATCCCTTCAGGCGACCGAGGTCGAGCGGCACGCGCAGTCCGCCGCCCATGCGTCGCGACGTCTCCAGCACCACCGATGCCGCATTGAGCTTGCCCTCCGCCGAATCAGAGGCGATCCGGCCAACCGCCACAATCTCTGCAGTGCCCTGGCTGGCCGCGCTGCCGAGCGCCTCGTAGTCAAGGTGATGGTGCTCCAGAACCAGCCTGGTGAACTCGTCGATCCGGTCGTCCAGGATCTCTGACGCCTCCGAGAGCTTCATTGCCAACGGCTTGTATCCCAGCTTCTTCTGATCCGACGCCGCCGTTAACTTGACTCGAGGCTCTGGAAACGGGGCCATGGCCGGCGGCGCCTCTGCAAGTCCCTGATTGAGAACCTCCAAGACCGTGCCCGCATTCTGCCGGTCGTTGAAAGGCGACGATCTGCCTGGCATCAGAACGAGCACGCTTCGGCTTGCGTTGGGACAACATATACGTACGGAATCGCCCCCAGCGCTGTGAGGTCCGACGAGCCATTCACACGCTCGCCCTTCAACCGGGAGACCGATGGAGTCTCCATCCGGCTGCCCTTATGGCCGCCGCTTCTCTGCGCTGGTGTGCCAGGAACGAGGCTGTCGAATCTGTACGGAAGTAGCCACATCAGCAGGCCGCCTCTCCAGGGACCAAGAATAATGCGTCAAAGGAACGAGCCTACAGGTCGTGGACACCGCCTTGCTTGGCAGCGTTCCTTGGTGTTGCTGCCAGTCGGCGGCCGTCCGTCTTCGCCTTCTTGTGGGCGTTTAGACTCGGCTGGTGCTGTTCCTGATTGCGCCGCTCTAGTGCATCCTGGAGATTCTGCTTGAAAGCGCGCAGCCGCTCCATCGTCATGCCAGCCGCGTCCAAGTCCATCTTGATGCAGTAGGCTTCCCACTTGTAAAAGAGCTCCTGCACCGGCAATCCGTGCATGGTCATAATCGACTGCAGCTGCACCACCACGTCCGGCTCCAAGGCCTTGCCGCCCGTCCCAAACCGCTCGTTGAGCCTCGCCTCCGTCGTGTCGGCCATGGTGATTCGAGTTAAGGAGCCGGAAGAAGAAAAAGACGGCTCTGTTTCTCGGTAGCTTTGCAGCGGCGTCGCCAATTTGGAAGACGCGCTTAAACGCGTTAAGTGCCGTCCCGCTTCTCACCCACGTACAGTGTTCCCAACCAGTACAGCTGACACTCACACAGTGTGATGGCTTACTTGTACGGAGTACTTCGTAGCATTGCGAGTCAAAATAGTAGAAAAGCCATGGGATCGTATTGCTACTGTCACTACCAGACAAAAATCAGGGCCTACACCCTAGCTATATACCTAGATTCAATCGCAGCCATGCCTTCCTGACCCAATTGCCTTCCGCCACCCGTGGTTGTGTCTGCCCGTGTCCGTTTATCGCCTGCCTCCTTGCAAATCCCACACACTTCAAAGACTGATGCAATGCCAGATGGTAACCTAGAACACCGAGAAAGGGGGTAATGTTTGAAAAAGAAAATAAAGAAACGCCTTGTTCCGTTGGTGCATACGCCTTGACCACGCTGTAAATGTTCCTCACAGTTGAACCAACCCGCTCAAGATCTTGACCTCTTCGCCTGGCTGGAACGGCGGTAGACCAATGTACGGGCAAGTCGAGCACCGGAATGCGTCGCCCAGCGAGCAGCTATTGCAGGAGCCCGTCTTCCCTTTGATCGTAAAGTCCAGCTCGTTGAGGTCGTCCGAGGCCAGTTTGAACACATTGAGATTCTTGTCTGCGTCGGCCCTCCGCGTCCGATCCTCATCCTCCAGCCGCTCGGCTAGGCCACAAGTGCAGTCCTTGCATGGCCGGCGCCGCTTCTGGCCGTCGACATTGCATTGAGGAGCTATTGTTCCAGCGGTCAGCTTCAGTGTGGGGAATTGGGGAGACAGGGGGTGTGACCGATCTCGGCCCACAAGCGTATCGATAACGCAGTCTGCACTTACGCTGCTGAGGGGGCCTATTCCGCTCCTCCTCTGTCAAAAGGCTGTCCTCATCTACCAGTTCATCACCCTCGGCGTAGTCGTCGAGGTCAAGGGTCACTGCTGACCTCTTTCCGAGCCCGTTGGCGGTGCTGGTCTGTACCACGACAGGTGCCGCAGAAAGCGTCTTCTTCTTTGCACCGAATCGCAATGGCACGACCACCTCGGCCTCCTCCTCCTCCGTCTTCTCGAACACGCCATCCTTTTCCACCAAGCCGGCAAGGATAGCCTCACGAGCCTCTGCACCCTGCAGGCGGCCGCCGTCCTGGAATTTGAGCTTGGCGCCGACCTTCATGGATGGCACTAGGGCCGTGTAGGTGCTCCGCCGCAGTAGCTGAAGTGCCTCGGTGCGATGCGAGCCGTCGGTGTCTGTCAGAACGAGGATAACGTCGTACGAAGCTGGTGTAAGGGTGACGAGGCCGGCAGCGAGCCGGTCAAGCATTTGCAGGTCGGAAACGGAGCGGTCGTAGGTGGCGAAGACATTGCGCAGCTTCTCTTCATGGGAGGCGATGGATGGTGGCGCAAGGAGGAGCGTTTTGGAGGTAAGCAGCGGCTGCGCTGTCGGGCGAGCGCCATTCGTCTTTGTAGAAGCTGCTGTCTTGACCCCGGCAAAGTCAATGCTGTCGTCGACCATGTCGATGAACACTGAGGGAGCCATCTTGTGTTGTTGAGTGTGTCGCAGAAAATGAAGATATATCTGCAGGCGCTAAAACAGACGACCCAGGTAAGGCTCTTAAAGATAACAGAGCCGGAGAGAGAGCAGCGGTGCAGTAAACGGGTTGGCGAGTGCGGCGCGGAAGTGTCGAGTAAGTAAGTGAAATGTGAGCCTGTGGAAGGAGGTTGATTTGCGAGCAATTTCTAATAGAAATAACAATCAAAAGCAGAGTTCGTACTGGCTGGGCTGGTTTAACGGATTAGACTGGGGGGCAAATCGGCGGGGTGATAGTGAAATATTTTCTCTTTAGCAGTGACCGTTCCGAGTTCGGTGCCTTAGAGGGGCCTGTAACAGACGCTAGCACAGTGGAATACCTTTGGCCTGACAAATCCAATAGCCCAGCAAGATACTACTCCGTAAACCGGAAATTTTCCTTAGTCGAGCAGAGTTAGATAGGACTATTGCGACTACGAGTAAGCTTTGATTTTGATTGTACGGAGTATGCGCGGCAATTTTGTGTAGAAGTCGCTTGTCAAAAATCCGCATGCGCTATATTGAATTCTGTCCCCTGGCTCGCTAAATGGTAATTTCGATAAATGCATTTCTAGCCTTGCTTCTGAGCGGGTCCTGCTTACATAGTTCGAGCTCCGGTCCATAACCGTTGCTGTCCCCCTATTCCACCAATCTGACGTACACCGTAGCTTCTCGCACAGCTGTATACCTGTGTGTTGAGGTCGTCTGTATACAACGTTCCCCCGAAAAGCGGCATATGACAATGGCGCCACAGCCTCTACCGACCAGCGATGCGGCTCAGCAGAAGATACCTCGCAAGGCCCCCTTTGAGTTTCCTGTTCCGGGCAGCACGCCTCCAGAGCGTCCGGTTTTGACAGAAGCCCAGCAGACCAAATATGCGTGGCTGCTGGAGCAAGCAAGGGGCTGGACCACAGTTGCTTCGCTGAAAGACAAGGACAGCCCCATCACCGACAGTGAGCGTCTGTGGCTGACCCGGGAATGCCTGCTGCGCTACCTGCGTGCCACGAAATGGCACGAGAAAGACGCTGCCAAGCGGATCCAGGAAACGCTCGTCTGGCGACGTGACTACGGCGTCGAATCGCTGACGGCGGACTACATCTCGCCCGAGAACGAGACGGGCAAGCAGATCATCTTGGGCTACGACAAGCAAGCCCGCGTATGCCAGTACCTGAATCCAGGCCGCCAGAATACAGAGCCGACGCCTCGCCAGGTGGAACACCTCGTGTACATGCTCGAGCGGGTCATTGATCTTTCGCCGCCGGGCCAAGAGACGCTGTCTCTTCTCATCAACTTCAAACAGGGCAAAAGCCGCACCAACACGGCACCGGGCATTGGTCAGGGCCGCGAGGTGCTGAATATCCTGCAGACACATTACCCGGAGCGTCTAGGCCGGGCACTCATCATCAATGGTAAGTTCTTGCAGCGGGTGCCGCTCGCGTTCGGCCACCAGGGCGCAGGCTGATATAATCTTGCGCAGTTCCCTGGGTTGTGTGGGGCTTCTTCAAGCTGATCACCCCATTCATCGATCCTCTGACCCGCGAGAAGCTCAAGTTCAACGAAGACATGAGCCAGTATGTGCCGTCGGAGCAGCTGTGGACCGAGTTCGGCGGAACATTAGATTTCGAGTACGACCACTCAGTGTACTGGCCAACATTAACAGATCTCGCGCAGCAGCGACGCGAGGCACGTAAAGCACGATGGATCGCCGGTGGAAAGCAAATTGGCGAGTTCGAAGATTATCTCAACGGAACTCTGGACACGGGGGTGGCGCCGGCCTCGGCCGCTTCTGCTGCGCCGTCCGACCCGGTGGCCGAAAAGCAGGCAAGCTTGGCACAGGTCGAGGTCGCTGCAGACGCGGCCACTGGGGAGGTTGCCGCTGCCTAGGCGAATGAGAAATGATGGAAATAGACCACCATAGAGCGTGTTTGTTGCTTTTAGATACACCCTGTAGTCAAGCTAGCCTTCTAGCCCAACCAACTCTTTCTCTTAATATACATCACATCGTGATAGCAAACATGTAAGATAGCCAATGGTATGTCGCCTAACACAAGCCATATCGCCTGTTGTCTCGGCGAATGGGTCTATCCGAGCAAGGCTGGCTGCGGGCGTTCATTCATAGCGGCGAGACCAGCGCAATGCGGTGCCCCACTTTTTCAACGTCTCTCAGTAGTAGTGTCCCCAGAACCGCCATTTCCAACGAGTTGCTCTCGCCGCCCTACACGTCAGCTCATCTACACGCCTCGCCCTTTCGCTCGTGCGCACACCCTCGCGGACGAGGACAGCGCTCCAACCCTTCCATCTGGCGGCCGGCGTCCTGTTCAAGATGAGCAGCGCGAGTAAGACGACGGGGTCTGCACAAGATCCCTCCAAACCGCACGCGGGCCAACAGCAGATGCAGCAGGGCAGTGGACAGAGTGGTCTCCGCTACCCGACAAGCGGCAAGACCATATACCACCGGCCACTCAACCGGTCGCGCACGGCTGAGCTGAGCCAGGCCAGCTTCGCCTACCTCTTCTCGGAGATGGTCAGCTATGCGCAGCACCGTGTGACCGGCATCCAAGATCTGGAGAAACGGTAAGGAGGGGCAAGCCTGCCATGCAGCGAATACTGTCATTCTCTGACCAGCCAGCCTCAATGTGCAGGGCCACGCGATCGGCGTGAAGCTACTCGACCTCCTTCTCTACCGGGAACCTGCACGCAGCCAGACGCGCCCCCTGAACATTATTGCACTCCTGCACTTTGTCAAAATCAATGTGTGGACACACTTGTTCGGCCGTCAAGCCAACGGCCTCGAGAAAAGCAGCAATCCGGAGACGCCCGACGAGTACATGATCATCGACAACGAGCCACTCGTCAACCAGTACATCAGCGTGCCGCGCGAGATGAGCCAGCTCAACTGCGCCGCCTTTGTGGCCGGTATTGTGGAGGGAATATGTGACGGTGCCGCGTTTCCAGCACGCGTGACCGCTCACACGGTTGGCCGTTCCGAGGAGGGCGAAATGTGGCCAGGAAAGACAGTGTTTCTCGTCAAGTTTGAGCCCCCCGTACTAGAGCGGGAGGCCTATCTAGGCAAATCATGAGCTATCAGAGAGTGCCGGTGGCGGAACCGAAGAGACAGAGGCCCCCCTTGGCGCAGAAGGTTACAGCATGGATTTGGATGTCGACATTACTTGGGCGTTTGTTTGGTTACGGTAGAGCCATGGATACGGGTTTCACGGCCATTGCATCAACTGAAATTGCGTGAATCGTTACCCATCTATCTTACATTTGCCCTGGGGAAGCCAAGCTCAGCCCAACGTAAGAACAGAGGTCCTCAACATGGCAGACCGCCCCTCGGCGTCCGTCAGACTGCCTCAGACTGCCTCTTCAAATAACGCCATGGTCAGATCACGCTCAGCTGCTCACCGTGGCAGCCCGTCAAACGCTCTCCCACCGTTACCGTGCCCACGAGCGCCGCCTCCGGTATTGCTGCCACTACCGACGCCTGCACTGCTAGGGCCATTGCTGTTGCCACTGCCCCCTGTGCCTGTCCCGAGTCCGCTGCCGTTGTAGCCGTAATAGTAAGCGTAATACGCGTATGTGTTTCCCGCCGGTACTTGCCCCCCCCCGTTTCCTCCTCCTGCAGATGCACCGCGCCCGCTGCCACCCGGTCCCTGATGCATAAGTGCAGCTAGACCAAGGTCTTTCCAGGCAGACTCGCGCACAGTCTGGGTGGCCCTCTGGATCCCGAACGCAGCGTGTTGGTCGGGAACAACGTCATCTTCATCCTCGGGGTTGATCGGCTGGTGCTGAGGAGGTACGAGGATATCATCGTCGGGCAGGCGGTCTTTGCACACATCCTCAAATAGATCCGCGTTGCGCGGCTGGTGCATATGCACCGACGTATAGCAGCCGTCCTTATTCTAGCGGCGATTGAACGGGGGGTCAGTTGAGCCCCTTCGTCTCCAACTGCACCTGGTTGTCTTGACTTACCATGGCTTGCGTTGTTCGATCAGAGAGACCTATTGTGGAAATCCAACGAGCTACAGTATATTGTGCTATGGTCATCTTAATACTCCGAGTACGCTACGGGTACCCGTACGCAGTGCTCTTTTTTGACGCACTGTGCAGCTATGGCCCTATGGTTGGAGCGGCCATGCGTTTTTATAGCGAGGCATGTAGCGCTATCGTACCAAATAGCAGCTTTCTGTTACCGATTATATCAAGATCTCGCTATTTACGACAACTGCCATTGACAACTTCTAGCAACAAGCTTTAAATTGATCACGTCCATGGTTTAAAAAAAAACTAGCCGACTTCAATCGCTGCTCGCCGGACCCAACGCAATTTCAACCCCCGGATCCAGCAAATACACGCCACCCATATGGTGGCTCTGGACACACACGTCGTTGAGAGGATTCGAAAGCAGGTCAAGCAGATAGTGCAAGCTCATCTGTATATTCTTGTCCTTCGCGCATACCTGCGCAGTACATCCGCCGGATGTTCCCGAAACGCACGTATTCTGAAGGACATCGATTGTAGTCGTAGAAATTTCTGCATCCCCTAGATATTCAATGGCTTTCAGGCAGTCTTCCCAGCGAAGGCGTGAAGTCTGGCAAGTGTCAGCAAGTACACGGGCCGGAATCTTTCTAGGACTCATACCGTGCAACAAGTGTATTCTCCGTACTCCCAACCAGGGCAATTTGAGAGGTTGAGCGCAGAGCTATAAGGAGTCGTGTCTCGAACAACCTTGGCCGCCGAGGCTGCCTCGGCGCCGCGAAGCTCGATTGTAGGTTGGTCCAAAAAAACTCCAGCCGCAGAAATTTTGTCTTCCAAAGACACCAATACATGGCCATAAGTCCAAGTGACTTTTCTAGCCATCTGAGCGCAAGCACTGTTCGTAAGGCTGGTCGTGAAAGAATTGAAAAAAGGCATGGTGCCAGTATCTGCGGCAATCGGCGAGTCTAGGATGCAAAACGCGCCTTGACATGCCCCCTTCTCCGCGGCGACGCACTCCCCGGCTATGAGGGCCTCATCCATGTCGCCCTGGCAGTAAAGACGCTCAAAGCCGTCGATCAACTCATGGCAGTCGTCCATGAGGGAGGTCTGAGAATAGTTAGAGAGTATAGATGTTAATAGATTCGCGCATTACCTTTCCAGAAGAATTGTCACATTGGATAGTTGGAAGCGACCTGAAGACGGTGCTGCCTGCCGTAATGGTCTGATCTACATCAATGATGCGTACGTACGCCCCTAGCAGGTTCGCGAGACGGCCTTCAAGGGAATAAATCAAAGGAAGCCCTTCGGCCATAATGGCCAAGACTAGGAGGTAGATTTCTCGCACCATCCTGACTTCAGCTGGCTCGCCTTGAATTCGTTAAGTCTGTGGTAGTTGTTGAGGGAATTTTATATGTGGCGATGCCTTGTCGAATAGTCGTAGTTTCTTGGCAAATATGGTTATATATCCAGAGAAAGCACAGCTGGACGTCTGCGTTTTAATGCATGAGCCCCCGAAGACCCGCACCTCCCGGTGAGCAGGCGAAGCAGCCAACTGATCAAAGGGTGTCTTAGGACATGCCACTTGTGTGTTCATACACGGCCAGTGCGGGCAAAGTACTCCAGCTAGATAGACACAATTCACGTTGCATTTCGCCGAGTGAAGCACAACGGCCTTTTGGAACTCCGTCTTTGGCTGTGCTAGCGAGATTGATGCCATCCGTGCTATGTATTTCATATCATCGATCCTAGACAGCAAAGTCGGGTTCTACTTGCACCAAGTGAGCCCCCCACCTACCTATCCAGCCAAGGAATAGCACAAACAATCCTGCACAGAGCGGTGCAAGTGCCAACTATACCCGTGGCAGAGGGTTCCAAATGACATCATACGCATTCCGCCCCTCTCCCCGTCTCTGCCAACGCAGAAGATACAAGCCTATCTGTGCACTCGTTGGTGATCGTTGTCGTGATTGATATGAGGCTGAAAACATTCGGAAAACCTCGCATATTACTATGGGCTGTTTGAGATTTACTACTTGTACTTCTTTTTTGCCTCCGGTAAATTTACTGCAATCAATCGAAAAGGGAGAAGGCACAACACTTACGTCCTCTGTACAATGTAAGGTTAATATGATATATCACTATTGGCTGATTCAACCGCTACTTTGTATTCCGATTAGGCGTACGGAGTATAACGATGCAATAAAAAAATAGCGATGGTAATGGTCGTAACAGTGGTAGTTGTGACCAGAATTTGCATTTTATTGGCTGGAATATCAAGCTGGATATTAGTGTACCATTTCTATTAGCACAAAACTGCGGGTGTCGATATTGATAAATACGCACTGTGCGACGTACTAACAAAATAAGGCTCTTATCGCTCGATAACAACTTCAAAAATTTACCCTTCGACTCGTCGAGATCGTCGATGTCTTGTGGACGTGCATAGATTTGAGTTTTCAGCACTTATTTCCTTGTGACGCAGCCATGGCCAAAATGCGACCAGGTGCCCCCAAAAAGGGGGGATCAAAAAGACGTCAGGGTGGCCACCAGCAGCCACGATCAGCGGCAGCAACATCTACAGCCAAAAAGACTGTTACGAGACCATCTGAAAGCGTGCAGACGCTTATGGACGCAAGTGTTGCGGCCATGACACAGGGAGACATTGATGGAGCACTAACGTCAGCTCGGGCGGCCTACGGTGTGATTGCCAGCGCCGGATCACCCGACGACGACACCAGCACCAACACCGTGGTAGATGGCATCGGCAAAGCGGCCGCCTGTGCTCTATTGGGGGAAATTCTGCTAGAGACCGGCGAAGTAGATGTGGCCCGCCAGGTGCTCACAGTGGCTGCGAACCTCGATCCGGATGGCACGCTTTCGGCCGCACTCGGTGGAGGGCCAGACAAATTCCTTTACCTGGCCCAGCTATGTGAAGACGGCGGACGCCAGAGTGTGGCATGGTTCGAGAGGGGAGCGGAAGCGCTACGGGCACGGCTACAGCAGGAAGAAGAAAAATCGGACAAGAGCAACAAGGAGGATACGACGACCGAAGACGAGACCCGCGAAAAGCTGGCGCAGGTACTTTGCGCGGTTGCCGAAGTGTGGATGACGGATCTCTCCTTCGAGGCGGACTGCGAAGCTCAGAGTGAGGCGCTGGTCACCGAGGCATCACTGCTGGCGCCGACATCTCCCGACGTGTGGCAGACGCTTGCAAGTGTTCGTGTCAGCCAGGAACGACTCCCCGACGCTCGTGCTGCCCTCCAGCGTAGCCTTGATCTCTGGGTCGATCTTCCGCCAGACCATCCCGCGGTGCCTGCATTTAGCGTCCGTGTTGGGCTTCTCCGCCTTTTGTTAACGGTCGAGTGGTATGAAAAGGCCTCGCACATTGCGACAACGCGGCTACTGCGCGAAGACGATGAGGCTGTTGAGGTTTGGTACCTGGCTGGCTACGCACACTACCTGCAGGGGCAGGAGCTCCGGGGTGGAGGCCAGAGCGGAGAGGGCGAGGGTGGAGATAAGGGCGGAAAAGGTGCTGCGGACCAGAATGGCGACTCTTCTGATGGTAGCTGGCAGGACTACTGGCTAGATGCTCGTCGGTGCCTGGGACGGTGCCTTCGAGAGTTCAAGCTGCAGTCGTATGAGGATGTACGGCTGGGCCAGCACGCGACTGAGCTATTGGAGGAGATTGTGGCGGCAGTGGGGCCTGCACCAGAAGGAGAGGATGAAGAAGATGAAGGAGAATGGCTGGATGAAGAGGGCGGGGAGGGTGATGGTATCGAAGGTGAGGCTGATGACGAAGATATGGAATGAACAGGGTGGTGATTTTGGGTATTGCGCTCCTTTGATTTGAAAAGGCGTTTGGCATACAAAAAAGATCGCAGAAATGTGTTTAGCATTATACTATACAGCCCATCTATTATAAGGCTTCCCGTCCCGGCACAATCCCGAACTCTAGGCACCTGGTATGTCGTGTTTCGGGTGGAAAGAATTCATGCTCCAATCTTGAGTTTCTGAATGCCCTCAGCCGACCCGATAGCAACGTCGACCTCTTCCTCGTCAGCATCCGGAATGACGTCGTCTTCGTCCACCTTGCCTGCTAGACCGCGCTCCCACAATTGCCGACCCGTCAGCCGGACACCATCCTTGCCGGCCGTACCACCACCGCGCCGCTTCGCCTGCTCTGCAATCCGCTCCTCCTCTTCCCTTTTCTGCTTCTCGGCCATCTCCTTGGTAAACGCATCGCGCCACCGCATAAACGACTCTGGCGTGACCACGCTTCCGTGGAACTTCTGGTTCTCTACCTGCTCGGCTGCCAACAGTGCCTCCTCGCGCTTTTGTGCCACGGCTTCATGGCGTCCGATAATCAGCTGTTCGGCAGCATCTTTCAGTGCCGACACCAGCGTGAACACCATGGCCATGCCCAGGCTCTCTTGAATGGTCTCTTGCAGGCCAGCTAGCAGCTGCTCCTTGTCGTCGGAAATATTGAAGAGCGGATGCAGTACAACACCAGCTGGTACTGAAAGCTCCAGATCCGGCTCTACATCTGGATAGTCCTCCGGATACCGGACTGTGAGCAGCATGGTGGGCTGCTCGACCTCGTCGTCGTCATCGTCGCCAGTAGCAGCGGCCTTGGCAACCTCATCCGGGAGGTCGAGCGTGATAATGATGCGGAACTCGGTTTCGGATATTTCGGTGAGCTCGTCTGGGAAAATCGACTCGAGCACCTCGCGCTCTTCAATCTGATCTTCTCGGCCCATGCTGGCGTTTATGATGGCGGCCAGCTCCTGCTGCACAGCAAAAATCCGTGTAAGAGGGGTAGCCCCATATTCTTAGCACACGATCTGTGGAGCTGCTCGACGTGACTTTCACCGCCCGGCATAATTGATTGAGACAGAAAAAAAACGATAAGCTTTTTTTTTTTTTCCCAGCCCGTCCGTCACATCTACAGACAGCTCGTCGACCAACACGAATCAGCCACGGTCCAGCGAAAATCCACAGCCATGTCAGCAGTCAAAACCGGCGCGAAGAGAAAGGATTTTTCGGCGGAGAAGTCCGGAACAAGGGATGGCTTCCAGAAGAAGCGTCGGCTCGGTACCAATGAATCAAAGGCGCATTCCGACTCTCCTCGCGGCGATGACAAGAAACAGGGCCAGAATGGGTCTGCTGTAGCCGAAAAAGGCCAAGAATCCGGTGCGTTACTTTCCTGCTTCAGATCTGACTACATCGTTGCTTCTTGCCTTTTTATAGGCCTGTATTGTGCTGTCCTAGACTGACCTCACAGGCTTGAACTCCAAAGAGGCACACGCGAAGCAGAAGCAGCTGGCACTGGAGCGGCGGGCCGCCAAGCCGCTGGCGGACGAGCTGGCACGGGCCAAGAAGCTGTGGGAGCGGCTACGGCGCAAGTCGCACGTGCCCAAGGAGGAGCGGCAGGCACTGGTGGACGAGCTCTTTGGCATCACGACGGGTCGAGTGCGTGACTTTGTGCTGAAGCACGATGCGGTGCGGGCGGTACAGACGGCGATCAAGTACTCCACGCTGGCACAGCGAAAGGTGATCGCGGAGGAGCTGCGGGGGACGTATGCGCAGCTGGCGGAGAGCAAGTATGCCAAGTTTCTGATTGGCAAGCTGTTGGTGCAAAACGACGAGGGTGTGCGCGACATGGTCATCTCGGAGTTCTATGGCAAGGTGCGCAAGCTGATCAATCACGCGGAGGCGTCGTGGATTCTGGACGACGTGTACCGCGGGCTGGCGTCTAAGCAGCAAAAGGCGATGTTGCTGCGCGAGTGGTACAGCCCCGAGTTTGCTTTGGCGAACGCGGCGGTCACGGGCGAGGTGACGGCGGACCTGGCAGAGATTCTGGCCGCCGATCCGAGCAAGCGCGGCGTGGCGATGAAGCACCTGCAGGGCATGATCAACACGCTGGTGCAGAAGAAGATGACGGGCTTCACGATGCTGCACGACGCGATGCTGCAGTACTTTTTGAACGTGCCGGCCGGGTCGGAGGACCACAAAGAGTTCATGGAGATGGTCAAGGGCGACGAGAGCGGCGACCTGCTCAAGAACATGGCCTTTACCAAGTCGGGGGCACGGCTGGTGTGCCTGCTGTTGGCGTACGGCAGCGCCAAGGACCGCAAGCAGTTGCTGCGCACGTACAAGGACACGTTCCAGCTGCTGTGTGGCGATACACACGGCCATGTGGTCATCCTGGCAGCCTACGACCTGATTGACGACACGGTGCTGACGGGCAAGACGATCTTTCCCGAGATCCTCGGGAAGAATGAAGAGAAGGGCGTGGAGAACATCATCTTTTGCGCCAATGACCTCAACGCGCGCACGACGGTGCGCTACCTGTTTGAGGGCGCGTCCAAGGCGCTGTTCCCGGCCAGCCACGCGTCCGACCTGGCCATCCTGGAGGAGATTCACGCCATCCGCGAGACGACGAGCAAGAAGGGGGCGGAGACGCGCCGGCGCGAGCTGGTGGCGGCCACGTCGCCGCAGCTGCTGGCCGCGATCGCAGCGTCGCCGCGTGATCTGGCGGCGACGTCGTTTGGGTGCCAGCTGATGACGGACGTGCTCCTGTTTGCGGTGGGCGACAAGGCGGCGGCGCTGCAGGCGGTTGCGCAGGCGGCGGCAGGGCCGACCAGCGGCGAGGAGGCTGAGGCGGTGGAGGATGGCGGGTTCGCGCCGTCGGGGGCGCCGCATATCTCGCAGTCGCTCTTCGGCACTCGCATGCTCAAGACGCTCGTGGCAGGCGGGCGGTTCGACCGCGAAAGCGGCTGTATCAAGCCGGTGGACCCACCGCTGGGCTTTGCGAACATCCTGTACCCGCAGATCCGTGAGCATGTGATGGAGTGGGCGACGGGATCGGCCAGCTCGTTTGTGGTGC
The DNA here is from genome assembly GCA_004028395.1 of Leptographium galeiforme. Taxonomy (NCBI): domain Eukaryota; kingdom Fungi; phylum Ascomycota; class Sordariomycetes; order Ophiostomatales; family Ophiostomataceae; genus Leptographium; species Leptographium galeiforme. Next base: position 83,557 of record RQWE01000051.1, read on the forward strand.
TGGCGCTGCTCGAGGCGGCCGACTTGGACGAGGCGCATGCCACAGAGCTGCGCAAGCTACTCTCGAAGAAGGAGAGCCGCAAGGCGCTGAGCAAGGCGGCAACGGAGGAGACGGCGGAGCAGAAGGCAAAGCGGGAGGAGGCTGAGACGGCGGCGGCGGCGGCGGCGGCTAGCCAACCGGATACGGACAAGACAGAGAAGAAGGCCAAAAAGGACAAGAAGGTCAAGAAGGCAGCGGTGACTTCGGAGCGGCCTGTGGGCAACGCCGGGGCGCGACTGCTGCTGGAAAAGCTGGCTTGATCCTTGTCGTTTTATCCAGAGTTTGAATTTGCACGGCGTTTGGGGGCCCAAAATATAATACAATTTGAATAGAAAGTCATTTTGTCCTGTAAACGGATAGCTCCGCTCTCTGGTCTGTGAGTGTTGGTATTCCAGAAGCAGCGCAACCAGTGAGAATTGCTCTCGCCATACTGTGTCGCACCCAACGACAGCACGGCTCGCAATGGGGACACGCCCATGTCGCCGGGCGCCAGCAGCGCACACAGTAGCCGCGCACAGGCCCGGCCGAGCGGTATTCTAGCCGGCCAGGATGCGTCATCGGCAATTCCTTGATGGGCTTTGCGCCGGGAAAGCGCGGCCGGTAGAAATCAAATAAACGTACGCTGCCCCGTCACGGAATACAGCAAGGCGTTAGCAAAACAAGCCCGTAAAGCATTCCGTCAGATGGCCGGGATCCCTATCCTCCTGGCCCTCTTTCCCCCGGTCCTCTTTTGTGTCCCTTGCGCCGCTCCATGCAAAGAAAGTAGTTCGCCATAGCGGTGGTCAGGCCTAGCCTTGCAGCTTGCCCATCTCCTCCAACAGCTCCAGCAAGTCGTCGTCGCCAATCTTGTTCGTCAGCGACGGGATCAGCGTCTTGGCCTCCTCCACGCCTTCAGGACACAGGGAGCCAAGCGCGGCGCGCTCAAACTTTGTCAGCTCGGTGTGTGAGGCCAGCAGCCGCTCGACGGCCTCGACATTCTCCTTGCGCTTGAATCGCGCAAACGCGTCCAGGTAGTCGACAGTCTTGGTGAGGACTCTGTAGAGCGTCAGAAGTGCGCAGCAGGCGCCAAATGCGCGTCCGCGGGGGACACCCACTCCGTCTCGTTCACATTCTTCTGGTCATTGCGCCGCTTTGCCATCAGCGCGTTGATGACCAGCCACGCCTCCGACAGCGACAGCGTCTCGACGCCCTCGAACTCGCCCAGCCGCAGCTCGGCCCCGGCCTCCTCCTCGCCCGGCGGCGGCGGCTTGGGCCGGGACGTCGGCACTTGCGGCATCGTGGGCTGGGGAGAGGCGAAAGGGGCTGGGAGCCTCCTGGTCGATGCGGGTTGGCCGAGACCGCACGTGTGCTCGACGGACGGTGTTTTTTTTTTTGGCGAGATCTGTCCTGGCGCTTGTCCTTATCGCGGGGGCCCGGCGTCCTGCAATGGTCGTCGGTCTCACACGGAGATGAAGTCGTAGAGGTGTTGGTGAGGCTAAACGTGGAGTAGACAAAAAGGCGGTAAAAAATTGCGAGGAGTCTGGCAACAGGCAGCTGCAAGCGCTTTGGCGCATTCTGCCAGTAGCCACGACGCGCTAGAATACCCGCAAGCAGGCGGGCCTTTGCTCTCTGGCCGTAGCATATTAATAGTGCTCCCGTTCCGTTTCCCAGGCCGCCCCCTCCACCGCAACGGAGCAGAACCACGACGCGCTCCCGCCGCCCACCACGTCCGACCAGCTGAAAATTTCGTGCGCCTGTGAGCCATCAATTGGGCTTCACCGCCGACCGTCTGTGGAGCGGCTGACGGACCGCCACCGCACAAGACGGCCCGGCTCAAGGCCATGAGACCACGGCAAGACTGTCCAAAATGTACGACCCCCAAGTCTCGCGGGGGGACCTCAAAGAGACGTCCAGACGCCTAGACGCCTGCTGACGCGACCCAGGACTATATTTGCTCTCATCGTCATCAACAAGGCGGGCGGCCTGGTCTACAACCGATCCTTCCACGAGGGCGGCCTGAACCAGCTGAGTACCAACGACTACCTGATAGTAGCAGGCACTTTCCACGGGTCCGTCTGCTGGCCGCCATCTCCCGTCTCTTTGCTGACTGCCGCCAGTGTTCACGCTATCACCACGCGGCTCAACCCCCTGAAACACCTTCGCGGCACCGCCGGCAGCGCGGCAGCCGGGGGCGCCCCCCCCGGATCCGTCATGACCCCGACCGGCCTCGCACCCTGCCGGCCGGACCCCCCCTATGGCCTCGAGGTGCTCGAGTCCGAGAACTTTCGCATGCAGTGCTTCACTACCCCCACCGGCACCAAATTTCTTCTCTTTACCGATACCGCCCAGATCAGCGTGGATGTGACCATGCGCCGCGTCTATGACCTCTATGCCGACTATGTCATGAAGAACCCATTCTACCAGCTGGAGATGCCCATCCGCTGCGAGATCTTTGACCGCAAGCTCAACTCCTTCATCCGCGAGACCAACAACCGCTAGGTCCGGCCGCCGGCCGCGGCGTAGGTGCTGTTTCGCGTTTCGCCATCGCCGGCTCGTGTCCTAGAAAGCGGCGGATACGTAGCCGAATAGATAGCTATTAGGCCTTGATTCCCAATCACACTTTTGTCCAATCGCTGCCTGTGCGGTTGTGTGCCCCATAGAACGTCTGCCTGTTAATGTCTACTAATCATACAGGGAGCAGCGATGCGGAGGCGCACAGTCGATGTCCGGTCCTGGCCGCCTCTAAGACGTATCCATCTTGTCATCGTCCTTGCTGTCCTTGCCGCCTCCCCCATCCTTCTTGGTGCCGCTGCCACTGGGCTGGCCCGCCTCGTCCAGCAGAGGCGCCGCTTCGTCCTCCTCCTTGACCGAGTCCAGGCTCGCCTTCTTGGCCGCCTCGGCCTCCTCGCGTGCCCTCTTCTGTTGCCGTGCATTCTCCTCCTCCATGCTCATGCGTAGTGCTAGCGCCAGCTCTGGATCTGATGAAGGGTCGAAGCCCAGCTCGTCAAAGTCGCCACCGTCGCCGCCCGCGCCGCCCGCGCCCCCTCCCGCCGCCGCCGCCGCCGCCGCGCCCTCGCCCAGCAGGATCGGCGTGGCGATGAGCTGGTCGCTCAGCAGACGCCCGCTCGGCGGAATCACCACCATGTGACTGCCCTCGCTGCCCTTGACCTTGTCGTTGAACTTCTGCAGCTTCTCCTGTGTCGCCTCGTCGAGGTCGCCAAACAGAACAAAGTCCACCGACACGCTGTTCTTCTTGAGCTTGCCGGCCAGAGACAGCAGCGTCTTCTCGTCCTCGGCCACCGCCGAGCAAACAAAGGCGATGATGCGCGTGCGCTGCGTCTTATTCTTGCGGTGCTTGAGCGCAAGCTAGGAGACGAGCTGTCAGCATTACCACCTCTCTGCCGGCCGTCCCAGACTTACCAGCGCCACCTGCAGGCTCGTGACCAGATGGGCGTCACCGCGGATCCGCTTCTTCGTCCGGTGCAGACCCTCAAAGATCTTGCCCTGCTCGGTTGTCATCGTGACAAGCACCTCGGGGCCGTTGCCGCCCATGCTCATGAGGCCGACCTCCGATTCGGGGTTGCCCTGGACAATGTGCTGAAACACGACGCCCACGGCGTCCGACTGGGCATCGAACCGCGTCGGCTGGTAATCGCCATTTCGACTGCTTTCGCTGTTGTCGACAACGATCATCACCGCTTCCATTGGCATCTTGACGGCTCGGGTGGCGGCTGGCCACTATAGCGACAGAAAAGATGGTTGGGCTGGATGCAGTGGCGAGATCCCTCGGTGTTTGAGTATCTGGTTGAAGCGCGCTCGGAGTGGGGAGCTGGGGTCCGTGAAATTCGGAATCGTCGTTCAAGACGGCATTAGAGGAAGCACGGCAGAAAGCTGTCGTCAGGCAAGGTCAGCCTAGAGCAGCCACAAGTCGGTCGATTCGCTCTAGTCTGTATTGGGAAAGTGGGTATGTCGCGCACGGACCACTTCCATCCAGCTCGTGTTGGCGTGTTGTTTACTTGCGGCAAGTCCATGGAGAGCCCGACAGCATCCCGTTAACACAAAGCACAGTTGCCACACCAGACGCAAACGCGCAAAATAGAGCCCGACCCGGACTGCATCGCGCCCCCTCTGATCTGCCCATCATGCCGCCGCGCGGTCGAAAGAGGAAATCGGATCAGTCCGTCGCGTCTGAGCCGAACGACACGCCCGACAATGTTGGCCAGAAGATGGCCACAAAGTTCGACCATCCAACGGGGAGCCCAAGCAAGAAGCGGAAGACGCGAGTCACAGTGGCCCAGAAGCAGGCGTTGATTGACAACCTGCAGCTTGAAGGTCTGTCCCTGTCGGACCGCCTCGTCTCGATGCCGTGTGCTGACCTCGACATCTACAGTCACCGAACGGGCGCGGAAACTGCGAGCCCAATACAACCTCCAAGCCCAAGGGCTGCGTGCGCGCATCGAAATACGCGTCAATCGTATTCCGGTGGCTCTCCGCAAGCTCAAAATGGGGGAGCTCCTCCAGAAACACGCAGCGGGCCCCTCGAGGCCGCCGCCACCAAAGCAGACGGTGGCTGCTACAGCTGCCGCGGTCGACCGTGCGCCACCGCCGGTGCCTGAAAAGGACCATCCACCGGCTTGGACGGTGGTCCGAGATCAGCCCTCGCCCCGGGCTGCTCATGCTGCGCCAGGCCGGCCGCCCAAGAGGCCCAGGTACGTCCCCCGGTGTTGTTTTGTGGATTTTGGTGTTGCGCACGCTTACGCGGTCCAGCAATGCCCTGGGCGGAGGTGACAAGGAAAACCAGAGCGAGCACTTGGAAGGCCCGAAGAAGCGGCCACGAACGAACCACAACGCAGTAACGGCCCCCCACGTGGCGAAGGCACAGGTGCTGTCGCCAGCCTCTTCCAACTCACGACTGAACCCGCGGGACCGCGAATTCGGAGCGGCGACTGCAGCCGTCCCGTTTTCCCCAGCAAAGTCGTTTATAGCCCGTCCTGTTTCGCCGGCGAAGCAGGCCGCTGCGACGACCCTGCTGAGCACGATGGTAGAGAAAGCACGCTCGACGCGTGCTGCAGCCACGCGCAAGCCAACAACGTCCTCGACGGCCAGTTCGGCCAAGGGCATGGGAGGCTCTCGCTCTCGAAAGGCGGCAGTAGTAGGTGCCACGTCTCGCACTGCCGCGGCTGCCTTGCGGACTGCACGCCGAGCTAGTGGCATCAGCGAGTCCAGCGATGCGAGCACGTCGACCGTAGTGCGCAAGACAGCCAGGGGCCGGCCCGCAGGGGCTACGACTGCGACAAGGAAAGTGACCACTACAGCACAGCCGACCACGGCGGCAAAGAAAACCGTCATGAGCTCCATCAAAAAAGGTGTGGCTAGTGCAACGTCCAAGAGGAGCGTATCCGGAAAGGTCACGTCTGCAGCCGCCACAGCCACAGCCACAACCACGACTCGCTCGGGACGGGTCCTGCGAAAAAGAGACTGATTTGGGGGACATGGTGCTGTAACGGAACCAGGAGGGCTTGTGGAGTAGGCGTTTCTAGCATTGTATCCCAATCTGTTGGCATTCTGGCTTTTCATATTGCATAGGTCTTCATATACATGTTCCCCTTTTGTTTTGGGGGGCTGGTTGATATTTGTTGGCCCGTCCACGTATGTGCATGTCGCGGGTCTCGGTGCTATGCTATTATGAGGCGGATGCTGCGGCCGCTGCGGCCTTCTTCTTCGCCTTGTCATCGATCAGCTCGAAGTTGTCCTCCGGGATGTCCTTGTACTTTTCTAACAAAAAATCCTGGATCTCGTCGCTGACATCGCCTTGGACCACGATCTCTTCGCCGCCGCTGGGCGTCTTCGTGACAGAGGATCCGGTGGCGAACTTCTTGCCAAACTCTTTGGACACCTGCGTCTGTCAGGGACGAATGTAACAGGGAATGGGGATCAGTGTTGGCGCGGCCCGACCTTTTTCAGTTCGAGGCCAAAGGCCTCCAGTCCGGAGACGGAGGTGACAAACTTGCGCTTGTTGCGTTCAATGCGCTTGACGGTGACGATGCTCTTGGCCAGCAGGCTGGCATGCTTCTGTTCGGCGGCCTCAGCCTTGGCTGTCTTTTTCTGGGCGTCCTTGGCGGCACGCTTCTGGGCCTCGACGGACAACGCGGCGGTCGCGGCCAGGAGAGCTTCTGCAGGCACGACAAGAGAGCCAGTCAGCTGGGCGGCTTCAGCAAGACACCGCCGTGAAGTCGCATGTCACGAACCTGGCGACCATATCTTCTCGTACAGGTCAGGATGGCTCATTTCTAACCACTCCTGGCACTTCTTGACCGTTCCTCCATACTCGCAGTACTATTCCAGACAGTCAGCCTGGTGATCGTAGTCATACATGGTTCCATTCCCAGCTCCAGATGGCATGTCATACCTCGGGTGGCAATGTGCAGACTGCCATTGGACACCAGCTTGTCAGCCTTGGGCTATATACGAGTACGCAAGACCCGGCCAAAGCTCCCGCGAAGGAGGACAGGGGGGGAGGGGGGGAATTGGCGTACCGCCGCAGTACACAATGTGACGGCCCCGGGGCTCCACGGCCTCAGAGGAAGCTTCCACGTCGGCCATACTGGCCAAGACGGCTCGGTGGGTATTGGTTATTGGGTGGCGGGAGCGCTGTGGTTGCGTCGTCACATGCGTCGCAAGGGGAAAATGCAACGGTCCGCTGGGCGCGTTATCGTGCAAGGTAGGGGCGAGGTCGTGACGAGAGCGTCGGGGGCTGCGCGTTTTGCGTTGTGGTTGTGGTGGCTGCTTCACTTGGAATAGCTCTGGTGTCGTCTGCTTTTTTTGCCCACATAATATTACTGCTGCCCCTCCTTCGCGCAGTTGGCGCCTCCAGTGTAATATGGCGGGGTAGTGATTGCAGATTTTAGGGCGTTTCGCCGCCCACCTGCCCTGCCGGAAGCGCTGCCAGCGCCTCAGCGCGTACGGAATAGTGGTCTTGACGTTGTATTTTGCGTGTGCGCACCGACGACTCTCCTGCGCACGACAGCAGATTGGTCACAATATTGGCTTCGCGCGCTGCTCGTTTCGGGACAGGCGACTGGAAAATATTGGACAGACTGGCCACAACTGCTTCGTCTCGTTCGAGGGTGGGCCACCATGATTTCGCTGCTCCAGCTCCAGTGGCCGGCGCAGCTCACACATTGTGCTAGGCAGTTGGACAATCTGGCGGTGCTTTTGTCCGGCACAGATTAGTACAGAGTTGAGAACGTGACTTGCAAAACCCGATGGGCTTTCTGCGTCGAGTCTCCGGATCCTGGAGACAGCGGGACACGCCATTGGACGAAACTGGGGCAGCAAGACGGCCGTGCCGCCGACACTGAATTAAGCGCCGAGCTGTGGGCACAGACGTCCGGGTGGTCCCCGCTATGGGGCCCTGGTCTGCAGATTGTGCCGTCATTGTGTTTGGTTGGCGCGCGCCATCCAGCCCGCAGGCTGTTTGGCCCAGTTGGGTTAAATGAACAGCGTTGCTGCAGCGGCTGATTGGGCAGGACCGCCCTACAGACCGATGGGGCAGGTCCGCCCCCAGCGAATTGGCGGGCCAGGCCACCCTCCAAGACATAGTGGAAAACCGCCTAGGCAGGGGAAACAGCAGACAAAGAGAGAGAAACAGTGCCAGCGTGAGCCGGAAGCAGAGATGGCACTGCAAAACCGGCGCATCGGCTGGGGCCGCGCGTGCTAGCCGCTTGCTCCTGCCGCCTTGCCACCGTACCATCCATCCCATACGAGTTCTCAAGCTGCATGTCCCCCCCCCCTCCCCCCGTGCTGGGTTTCTATTCTGGTCCTCGTGGTCCTTCCCACCTGGGCCCCGCCGATAATATGTTCCAATAATATATCGTCCCCCCGCATGTCACGACTCCTGCTTTCCTTTTGTCTTTCTTCCCTCATTCTCTTCCCCGTGCCGCTCTTTGCGCCTTTGCTCGTTCGAGTAGATTTTGGATCGTTGACCGAGCCATCCCATCGTTTTAGTGCTCTGTTTCTCCTTGTTGCTGGACTCAACATATACGCCGACGCTGGACGTCCTTCTCTCTGCGGCCCACTGTATTCTAAACGACCGGCGACAGCACTTTGATCACCATCTGCCTCTTGACGAGGTCACACTGTTTTACACCCTTTTTCCGCTGGGCTACTTGGACACGGCATCATGACCGGACACTACACAACCCACACATATTCCGGTGCTCTGCACTCTTTGCTGGACCAAAGACCAGAGTGCCAATATCTTAATACAATAATGGAGGAAGCCGACATCAGCGACGCTTCGCCGACCCGGACGGCTGCGGCTGCCGTAGCAAAACAGCAGGCTCCACGCGCACAGCTGACACTTTGCGACAGCCGCCGAAATGACGACGCGGCACTGAAGAACAGCCTGTGGCAGTCGCCTATGAGCGACCACTTTCCGACGCCACGCGGCTTCAACTTCATGTCGGCACCCATCCTGCCGTCCTCACCCTCCGCATCCTCGACGGATGCCGACATTGAGGATCTGGGCTCGTCGCCCTACAGCAACTCGCCGTCCAGCCCCTGGAATGGTAGCGGGACCGCCTCCACCAATGCCACCGATTTCGACGATATCTACAACGCCTCCGACGACGAAAAGCACGCCGGCCGACAGAGTGCCCCCGCGTCGGGCGTCGGGCATGCCACAAGCGGCGCTCGGCACGGCCCTGGTCGGTCGAGCAGCTCCCTCGACGGATCTCGTCGCATGCCGCCGCTGCTCACCATCCCGATCCGGGCCACAACATCGGTCCCGGCAGACGCTGACCCGAAGCTGCTCACGTCGCCCATGGCCCCCACCCCGTCCGCCCAGGTGCCCATGTCGCCGGCCATCATGTCGTTCATGCAGAAGCAGCACGCGTTCGCCGTGCCCACGGCCTCGGCGCCACCATCGCTGGACGGCAGTCTGACCTCGGACCAGATGTCGCAGATGTCGGCCCCGGCATCGGCACCGCCCACACCCATCATCGGCTGCAACGAGGACGACGTCGACGCTGGCAACTGGTCTGGCGTACAGCTGCAGCCCGGGGCCTTGGCCACGCTGCAGAGCCTGGCTCGCCAGGGCTCCGGCTCGATCGACGGCGAAGCAGAGCCCGAGCGCGTCATTGAGCTCCCCAGCGAAGAGCCGGCCTCCATGGAAATGTCGGAGACGCACCCGCGTCGCCTTTTGCATCTCGTCACAACTGGCCTTCCGCGGCAGGCCGTGCCGTTCTCGCCAGCACAGCAGCGGTCGCTGGCGGGCCTGACAAGGCTCGAGATCCCCTCCCCAGGCGGCTTCTTCTCCGGCCTCTCGCCCCGGACGCGGCACACATGGCACATGCCGGGAACGACCCCCGTTGACTCGGCCCACCCACCGACCTCGGGCACCGCAGAGCAGTTCTACCGGTTGCCGTGGAACGCGGCTGCGCCTACCCCGTTGCGGCCGCTGTCCGAGGGCCGCCCGCTGTGCCTGTCTGGCAGTGCTCGGCCGTCCACCTCCCCGATCGAGCAAGTCATCGAGGTGGCCGTGCCTGCCGAGACCGAGGACCCGATGACGGCGTTCCGTATCCAGAAGACGCCAGTCACCGCACACCGGGTGCCGCCTGCTGACGACACGGCGATCGAGGCCACGGGGAGCCAGCCCGTCGACCACGCCGAGCCTGCCCCTGCCGTTGGTAGCGCTCCCGAGGAGGAGGTTGTGGCGACGGAAATTGTCGACGACTACCTCGCCATCGACAGCCTGAAGCTGCAGCAGACGGCGCTGTTGCAGCTCGACCGCACCGAGATGTGGCTGATGGCCCAGCGCGCTTATCTCAACGGCGTCAGCGACCTGACCGAATCGCACGAGGAAGTTCGGTCGCCGGACATGGAGCGGCTGGAGGCCAGCCCGGTCGTGGCAGCGCCAGCCGTGCCGTCCAAAGACACCAGGGATGACATGACCGAGCCGGAGACTGACGTCGCCATCCCGTCCACGATGGTCCTGGTGCCGACACGCAAGAAGACGGTGCGCTTCTCCGAGGGCATCCAGTCGCCGGCGGCGATGCCGTGCACGCCGCCTTCGAAGCTGGTCCACCAGGAGTCGGCATACTACCGGGCCTTTACCGACTATGTGGTGCGGAGCCATGCGTCCGACATGTTCGTGCACCGGCTGCCGCGGTTTGAGGCGCTGCAGTCGCAGCGGCTGCTGCTGCCGGCCACGCACCAGAACCAGCTTCTGGGCAAGTACCAGCTGACAGTGGTGCCGCAGTCGGCCAAGAAGCGCATGAGCGCCAACGTGGTGCGCGGTGACGACGTGGTGGTCGACGATCCGGCCAAGCTGCGCGCCGACAAGGAGGCCGACGCGCTCGGGCAGATGGCTCTGGCCACTTGGCACGTGGCGGCGATGCGGCTGCTCAACGGCGGCCGGCTGGTCATGGCGCCGGTGCACAAGCGGCTGGCGCGGCTGAGCCGGCCGGTGTCGGGCAGCGGGGGCCGCGAACGGACGCGCATCCTCGACTTGGGCGGACAGGGCACATGCGACTGGGCGTGGCACGTGGCGCTGCAGTACCCCAACACCAAGATGTACAGCGTGACGACCAAGGCGATCCGCCAGCTGTCCAATGCCAATGTGCGCGGGCCGTCCAACCACCGGCAGGTGGCTGTTGAGCGCCTGGCCCGGCTGCCGTTTGCCGACAACCAGTTCGACCTGGTCCGCGCGTCCGAGCTGTACTCGGTCCTCAAGCTGGTGGGCGAGAACGGCGAGGACGAGTGGGAGACGTGTCTGCGCGAGTGTTTCCGCGTGCTCAAGCCGGGCGGCTACATCGAATTCAGCCTGCTGGACGCCGATATTGTCAATGCCGGCCCGCTCGGCAACGCCAAGAGCGTCGAGTTCGGCTTCGTCCTCCAGACTCTGGGCTACGACCCAGCGCCCTCGAAGCTGTTCCTGGGCCGCCTGGAGCGTGCCGGCTTTGCCAACATCCGCCGCGCCTGGGTGTGCTTGCCCGTGGGCCCGCGCCTGGCGTCGGCGACAAAGCCCGCCGTGGCCCGCGATTCGGCGGGCGAGGCCATCCCGACAGTCGCGCTCGAGGCCATGGTGACCGGATCGACCGACGACGTCGCTGCCGTGACGGGGCTGGCCGGTGGCTGGTGCTGGGAGCGCTGGCTTCTGCGTGCCGAGATGGAGAAGACGGCTGGCGAGCTGCGTCTGGCCGACACTGTCACTGCGAGCGCTGCTCTGCAAGAGGCAGGCAAGAGTCTCGACGGCGTCCACGCCATCGTCGAGGAGGGCCGCGCTCGAGGAGCCGCCTGGCGCATGCTGCGTGGCTATGCGCGCAAACCGGCCCCCGGCTCCATGGGGACGATTAACATGATGCTGGACATGGGCGATGAGTGGTGATTTGATGGGGTGGGAATTCTTACCGTTCTTTTTTGTTGTTTCCTTGTCTCTGTCTTTGTATCCCTTTTCCTTTCTCCTTTTTGCATGGCTTGTACTGTACCGCTCTCTCTCTCTCTCTCAGCCTGAACCAGGCGCGGCTGTGACGTGCACGGCACTGCTGTTTTGATGTTCTACGATAGCGTGCAGACTGTAACTGCGTAAAAAAATTCAAGAATTAAGCACACCAAACAATAAGATACAGGTCCATAATGGCAGAGATTCGGCCAGTGCCGTTCCAAAAGACAAAAATCCCAAAACGGTATTCCCAAGTATAATGATATGCACAATCACCGTGTCGTTCCTCCTTCCTTGTTGTTTTGTGTAGCTCACGCGCCATATACCCTCCTGGTCTTTCCAAAAGGCCGTGCCCCAAAAATGTAAGATATGTCCTGAAAGCGCCTCGACCACGTCTTGTCGTCGCAATTGGGAAAAGTCATGACATGTGTTACGGATTCGAGTCCCATCCCAGATCCATCGTCTCCATCGGTCCCATCTGCATGATGGTACGTAACACGCCTTCGGATACGGGAGTCATGGCCGTTTGCCCCGGCAAGCCCCACCCTGGTGACATTGTGTATTCTCCCGATGACGGGCCCGCGGCCATCATGCTGGACAGGCTACTGGCCCCACCGGAGAGGTCAGGAGAAGCCATGGAGGACTGTGACGCATACTCCGATCCCATTCCGTTGGCAGCCGTGTAAAAGCCGGCAGGCGGCTGATCGACCCTGCCGGCACTGCGTGCCTTTTGCACGATGCCGTGGGACGCTGATATCGGGCTAGCATCGAAGGAGCCGGGGGACGTGTGCATGCGGCCAAGTCCGGTCTGAGACAGCGGTGCTAGTGTCTGCCGGTGATCTGAGGCCACGCTCGAGTTCGGCGTCGGCCGATTCGATGGGCCATCGCCAGGCGAAGTTGACGACAGCTCATGGATATCGGTGCTCGTGTCCCGCGCGAACCCCTGCATCGTGAGCGACTGCCCGGCGGTGGCGCCGAGCATAACGCTGCCAGCTTGTCCCGCGTATGTGCCGGACGGCATCTGGAAGATGGGAGAGTTCCCGTTGCTGTTGCGGTCCCGCGTGGGCAGCCGCGATTCGGGGCCGAGCCAGTTCTGCGATTGCATCCCGGCCGCGCATCCATTTGCGCTCGCACTAGTCGAGCTTGAGCCGGAGTTGCGGTCTCTGCTGCTGGCGTCCTCGCTCATATCGACAGTTCCGCTGTTGGACGTGCTTCCGTTCGTCTCCGTCCTGGTCTTGGTGATCTCCTTCTGATAGGACAGGATGCCGTCGGCAGGTCCCTCCTCACACGTCGCACCCTGACGTCCCGGGACACCGGACGAAGGCTGATTGTGCTGTTAGCATAGTCTTTGGACGGAAAAAGGCAAGGGCCGAAAGAGGTACGTACGCTATCGCTGCTTGAGGGAAATGACATTTTCAGTCCTGGGATGCGGTCGGCCAATGCTTCGAGGTCGACATCCAGTTGCACCAAGAACGACTCGGTCAGTGGGTTCTTCCGTTTCAAAGCGCTCATGGCCGTGAGCAAGAAGCGCAGAGAGTCGACAGTCGTGCTTTGGTCGGGTCGGGTCTTTAGAAACTGCACAAACACTCGGGCGGCCACGTAGAGACTGAATGATATGAACGGGTTCATCTAGCCACACGTCAGAAAAGCAACAAGGCAAGTCTGCAGCCGAGGCCGCCACATACCGTAGAAAGGTCCATGTGCGACACCATGCGCATGATGCTGGCGATTTCGTTGGCTGCGTTGATACAGCGAATCTTGCTTTCGGGGCTCACAGAGGACGCCAGGCCGTTTTTCTCCGCCTTGAAGATGGCGGCCTGGTGCAGGCAGATCGTAGAGGTGTGGATGGACATGTTGGTAAAGACAATATTGGGGTTTTGCAGGCCGGCCGGCAGCTTGAGGTGCGCAGGCAGGCCCAGCAAGGTGTTGAGCAAGATGTTGTCGAGATTGCGGTGCCGCTTCCAGAACTCGCCATTCAGGTCGTCGTCCCGATCATCGGCGTCTGGGCGATGGAGGTGCGTCAGGTTGCGGCCAAAGAGGCAGGCCATCAGCACGATGCCGGCAAAGGACGTGAGCTGGCCGATCCCGGACGGGCACATGGCATCATGCAGCGAGACGGTGGATTCGGGGCGGCTCATGTCAAAAGCCTCCTCGGATGAAGGTAGCAGGGTGGTGATATCGCGTTCGTCGACGGTCATGGGCCAGCCGGTACCGATGCTGGCATAGCGGTCTTCACAATAGGCCATCCAGAACGTACGACGGCGTTCTTCCTTTTCAGTCCAGTCGCGTGGGGGGGGCAAGCACTGCTTGACGTCCAGGCCGGAGCCGTCCAGGCGATGCAGCCCGATCCTGTTTGGTTGTCTCGTCAATACAGAGAAGCGGGAGAGGGGACCGAGAACGGCTCACATCTGGGCAAGGCGGACAGCCTGGCCGGTGCTCTGCCAGGCACGAGGAAAGTACATCATCTTGAACTCGTAGGAGGCGAGGATGATGTGAGTCTGGCAGTGGGCGACGGAAATCATATGCTCGCCATAGCCCTTGACGTAGTCGGCCTCGAGGTACTTGCGGGAGCGTTGGTAGAAGAGGTCTTTGAGGTCTGCGTACTGGTCGGTGACAGAGCAAGCCAACATCCACATAGCGTACCGCAGGCAGACGGGCGGTCGCTGGTTAGGAGCGCTGGCAAGGGGTCAGCTGCGGTCCGGGGCATTAAGGAGATACCGTCTTACAGGTTCATGGCCGCGAGATAGCGATATTTGTGGATCATGGGCAGCGACGGGTGGATATTGTCAAAGTATATCCGGTGTCTGTCGGCCGGGTTAGCATACCCTGCACGGGGTATATGATCCAGTGGGCACACTCACAACTCGTCAATGGTCTCCTGGGGCGGCAGTGGTTCATCAAGGCCAAGATTGATAATCTCCCAGGTGAAGTTACTCTCGGCGGGATTCGCCTCGTCCATGGGGATACGGCCGCCAAAGTTGAACTCCTCCAGGGAGCTCTGGCGTGGCGGCGGCGACTCGGCGTTGAACTGCCACTGGTCCAAGTCGCGGCTGGCGGACATGCCAATAGACGAGTCTGTCACGTGATAGTCGCCGTTGGTGGGCGCCTGGTCCGGCGGCAGGGACGGATTCGGAGGACCACCAGAGGCGCCGTCACCAAAATAGCCCGAAAGGGCATCGGCAGCGGCGGCGGCTGTGGCGGCGGCGGCAGCAGCAGTAGAACTTGGCGCAGCGACGCCGTCCTGCGACTTGAGCATGACCTCGACTTGTTCTTGAGCAGGCTGTCAGCAAGCACGAACGCAGGAGGATGGGAGGGAAACACATACTCAGCCGCTCTTCCAGAGCCTTGACATAGCCTCTCTTTGGTCCGCTCTTTTTGCGCACCTCATCGTAGGCACACGAGTGTCCGAGCCGGGAGCATGTGCTGCAGCTGGGTCGCCGGCCATCGCACTTGAGCTTGCGTCGGCGGCAGATCAGGCAGGCAAGGCGCTTCTGGCGGGGAATGCCGGCGTTGGGGTTGTCGTCCAGACGCACGGGCGATACCGTGGTTCCCAGGCCGTCGGCAGAGGCGGCGCCGTCAGGCGACATGGACGGAGATGGCTAGTAGGCCGAGGGTCGATGGGCGGAGAGGTGGGGGACTGAGTGCGGTGACGGCCGCAGACGTTCTGTTCCGTCGGCGACGGGCGTGTTCGAGTCCCAGCGGATAGCCTCGTCTTATCTTGTTGTCTGCGCAATAAAAAACGGGGAAAGTCGATTGGTAGGACCGTTTCAGAGGCAGAGTGGCGAAACAGCCGTGTAGTTGCAAGTGCCCAATCGGGTTCCAATCACCAGAGCATCGCAGGCCGATCTCTCCAGCGGCAGAGCGAGCAGTGAAGCGCGATGGCGTCGGCGTCAGCGTCGGCGTCGGCGTCGGCGTTGCTTTCAAGTGAGGAAGACCATTGAAGTCGGAGGGCGGAATGTGACAGATCGAGACAGGGTTCGGGGGGTGGTCGCAGAAACAGCGCAAGGGCGCTGCCTGAAGTGAGACGGATACGGACCACGAATTCGGCCGGGCACGAGGTGGCGAAAGGTCGAAGAGGAGAGTGGCTTGGTAGAGACCAAAGAGACGGGACAGCGACAATGATGATTTGGCATCAGATTAACGCAGACCGAAGGGGGGGGGGAAAGCGGCATTAGGCAGAAGACAGTGTCCTGGGCACGGTGAAAAGGGATATAATTGAGGGGTGTACCGTGTGCTGTGCACTGTTCGCTAGTCGACTGATTGGTATTACTCAGCAGTCCATTCGCAGCAAGAAGAGCGCCATGCCGCCATTACGAAGATTTGGGGTCATAGCCGACAAAAAGTATGTAAGATATCTTGTGACGCGACGTCTGATTGGCAGTGACAGTGGCTGACGGCATGCAGCATGCAAAAAGCAGACGCGGGGATGCAACGGCGTGGGAGGCGGTGCATCTCACTGCTGTCAGACGCACTGCCGTCAGGCTTGCTGATCCCTGGGCGGCTGGGCGGCTAGGCCTCCGCCAAAGTGGCGATCTGCTGGGCTAGCGGAGACATGATGCGATGGCCGCCGCGGGTGGTGGCCGCTCATGCCCGCCGCTCCGTGTCGACGCCGACGATGCGGAGGCTGCCCAGTTCGCTGTAGGCCAAGAAGTACCGCGTCGGCGCCCAAGCCACCACGGGCACTGGCTGTGTCGTCTTGAGGGTGTAGATGTGGTCGCCGCTCTCGGGCCGCGTGACCTCCAGCCCGGTTCCCTCGCTGCTGCCACCCACCACGTAGTTGCCGTCCCAGGTGAAGCCTGCAAGTATGGTCAGCATCGTTGATTGGTCGGCAAAAGACCGCGGGGAGGAGACGGCCGAGGTCCTGCATCACACGTGGTCTTACTGAGGCTGCGCACCGGCCCCTGCATCTTGGTAATGGTCCGCTGGCAGGTCCATTTGGTCGTGTCCCACAGGCTGATGATGGCGTCTGCGCCGCCGGTGGCCAGGTGGCGTCCTGTCGGGCTCATGGCCACTGTCAGGCACTCGGAGGTGTGGCCACGGAGCGAGAATTCGGGGGTGGGCGAGTTCTCGTCGTGATCATCGTCGTCGGCGTGGTAGTTGGCGCGAAACGCCGGTTCCAGGTCGGGAACGGACAGGATGCGGGTGCGGCCATCGCTGCAAGCGGCGAACAGCTTCTTGCCGCCCCAGCAAAAGGCCAGGTCGTTGGTCCGGGCGGGCTGCCGCTTGGTGACGACGGGGGTGGGCTGTGCCAGCGACAGCACATGCAGGTCGTTTTCCTGTCGCAGTCAGCGTGGGGGCCTCGATGCCCGCGGCTGGCGCAGACTGACGGACCCTGTTGCCGACGACGAGGCTGTCGCCGTCGGGGGCCCAGGCCAGCGTGAACGTCTCGCCCAGGCCGGCGACCTCGCGGACGCATGTCTTGGTGCGCACGTCCCAGAACTTGACCACGCCGTCGGCGCCGACGCTGCACAGTTCGGCATCGCGGACGGGGTTGAAGGCGACCTGCTCGACGGGCGCGGTGTGCCCCTTGAGCTGCGTGGAGTGCTGCACGTTGGGCTTCTCGGGGTTCCCTGACGGCGTCAGTCAGGACGGGCAATGGGCGGACGCGGGCGCACGCAGGCGCACACAGGCGCACACAGGCGCACACGTACAGACGCGAATGCTCTTGTCGCTCGAGCCGGTGGCGACTAGCGTGCTCAGCTGGTTCCATGAGATGGATCGTACGCTGCGGCGAGTCAGCGACCACGGCTCCCAGCCGCCCGGACGGACACGCACCCGACGATCTCGCCCTTGTCGGCCAGCGAGGTGTCGTGATAGGACAGGGCCCTGGAGGCGGCAGGATCGTAGTAGGTCTGGATTTTGAGGCCGGAAAAGTAGCTCGCAAACCGGTCCCGCGGCAGCTTGTCTCGCTGACGCAAGACGGTCGGGGCCATGGTGGCAGCGGGCGCGGGTGTGGGCGCGGGTGTGGACGCAGGACAGGTCCAATCGTGGGTTGTCGCGCCGTGTTTCGTGGATGCTTCTGCAGTGTGGAGACTGAGCTTGAAATTCGAGCAGTAAAGAGTGCCAGAGTACGAGTACCGAGTGCGGAGTACCGAGTACGACTAGTACCGCGAGTACTTGTAATACAAGTACGAGTACGACGTACGAGCTCGCCCCTGTGGCGCCAACTCGTACAGTGTTCGTTCAGGAGGCCGGCTAGCGCCTTCCACCTTCGGTCAGCACGTGAAGCTAGGTGCAGCTGTTCGTCCTTGTTCTCCAATCCAACCTCGCGCAACTCGGCGACCAGCCAACTCCCATCAACCCTCGCAACGGCACGCTGTGAGCCCCTCATCCGGCTCCCGGCTCGCGGCTCGTCGGTGTGCCGAGCATGTACTGGCCGGTTGCCACCCCCCGCATCTACGCAACGAGCAGCAGCCGACAGGTGGCTCTTCATGCCATTGCCGTGAGCCACGACGGGCTCGACCTGCCGTCGCCGGCGGCGTCCACGGCCCATCTGGCGCCGCCGTCGCCGAGCAGCCTGCGGCCGCTGTCGACCCATGGCTCCGGCAGCACCTCGCCCGGGCTGGCCGGCCACGACGCGCTCGGCCTGCCCGTGGCACCGCCCATGACGCCAGCTACCCCCATGACCCCGGCCATCCAGTCGGTAGAGCAGGGCTACCACGGCGACGGACGCGACGGCCCCGACAGCCTTCCTGCGCGTGCGGCGCCGGTGCTGTCTGTGCCGTGGAGGGAGCCCGTGCTGGCGCTGCGGCTGTCCCGGTCGGGCCACCTCTTCGCGACGATCACGGCGACCTCGATGACGATATGGCAGACCAAGGTGGGTGGCCACCCCGTGCGTGTGCGGCGGGTGCTTTGCGTGCTGACTCGGGGCCTGGGTAGCCGACGGTGGTGCTTGCGGTGGTGGTGCGGTCGGACGTGTCGCTCGCGTCCTACGGCGACAACGTCGAGCTGCTGCTCCGCCCCGACTCGGCCATCATTGTGGTGTGCACGAGCCAGGGCTTTCTGATCACGTACTCGCTGGCGACAGACGCGGTGTCGCAGGTGTATCGGCCGCAGTTTAGCAGCCACACGAACGTGCAGCGACGGCGGCAGAGCCACGTCGGCGATCCGGGCCACGAACGGCCGGACCAGATTCTCTGGGGGCCCGGCGAGGGCGGCGGGGTGCACGACATCAGCGTCCGGTTCCGCATGGTGATCAAGGTGGACGCGGGGATCGAGAGCGCGCTGGCGCTGGACGACGAGCTGGTGGTGGCGACGACGAAGCCGGCGGCGGTGCAGTGCATCCGCTGGACGCCGGACAGCGCGGGCAGCCAGACGAACACGGAGATTGTCAGCCGCATGGGCTGGCTGGACAAGAAGGTGACGGTGTGCGAGATGACGCACGACAAGCCGATGAGCCTGTCGACGTGGGTGACGAGCGACGGCAAGGCGTACGCGGTGCAGCGGAACGCGGGCGGTGCGGCGGCGCGGCCGGAGCCCAACGCGCACAAGAAGCTGTTCCGCGGCTACGGCTTCCACACGCCGCGGTCGGCGTCGGAGCACGCGCGGCGGGCGGTCATCAACGCGCGCTTCTCGCTGGTGGCCGTCGGCTGCGCAGACGGGCGCGTGCGCGTGTACTCGGCACGTGACTACGTGGGCAACATCCCGCCGTCGCACGTGCACGAGCCGCCGGCCTCGGCCACGACGACGGGCGCGCTGACGAAGCTGGCCTACTCGGCGGACGGCCACTGCCTCTTTGCCGGCTACCAGAACGGATGGGCCATGTGGAGCGTGTACGGCAAGATGCTGAGCCACAGCTTCCAGGCGGAGCGCGAGCTGGCGGCGGCGCACGGCGAGGCGTGGCTGGTGGGCGTGCGGGACGCGGCGTGGGTGGGCGGCGCCGGCGAGCTGCTGCTGCTGGGGCGGCAGCACGAGGCCGTGTGGCTGCTGGAGACGGTGCGCAGCGCGGCGGCGGGCTGCTACGGGCCGGCCAACGTGCTGCGCACTGTGCTGCTGACGGACCAGAGCATCATGGTGTACCGCGGCCACGACCGGCCCGACATGGCGGCCATCTCGGCGGCGCCCGTGCTGTGGCACACGGCGCGCATCCCGCCGACGTACCTGGTGCGGCAGTGGCCGGTGCGGCAGGCGGCCGTGTCGGCCGACGGGCGCTATGTGGCCGTGGCCGGCCGGCGCGGCCTGGCCCACTACAGCGTGGCCAGCGGGCGGTGGCGGGCCTTTGCGAACGAGGCGGCCGAGAACGAGTTCCAGGTGCGCGGCGGCATGTGCTGGCACCAGAACGTGCTGGTGGCGGCCGTGGAGGCCGGCCGGGGGACGTGGGAGCTGCGGCTGTTTGCGCGCGAGGCCGCGCTGGACGGCGGCAGCAGCAGCGCCCTGCACGTGGAGCCGATGCCGGCGGCCGTCGTGCTGATCACGCCGTCGGGCGAGGACTCGCTGCTGGCCTACACGCACGACAACCTGCTGCACCACTTTGTCTTTGCGCCCGGCGCCGCCGGCTCCGTGCGCCTCGTGCAGGTCGGCCAGATCGGCTTCCACGGCGTCGTGCGCAGCCCCGCCCGCGTCCGTGGCCTCAGCTGGGTGCTGCCGGACAGCCAGCTGAGTGACGGCGACCCCTCGCAGGACGTGGCCGTGGCCTCGGTGCTGGTGTTGGTCGACGGCAAGCTCGTCCTGTTCCGCCCCTCGGTCAACGGCGACGGCCAGCTCAAGTACGACATGCGCATTCTCGCCCAGAGCGTCGAGTACTACGTCTGCATGAAGGACCAGCCGCGTCCCGCCGTCGCCGCCGCCGACCCGCGCCCCGACCCGGACCCGGACACGGACCCGGACGACGACGACGCCGCCTCGCTGCGCAAGTCGCTCTGGCTCTGTGACGGCGGCGAGCTCAAGGTGTGGCCCGACACCCAGGTCGTGCTCGATGCCGCCGTCGCCGGCCGTGAGTTGCCGCCGCCCGTCGTTGTCGCTGCCGACTTCTACCCGCTCTCTGTGCTCCTCTCCAAGGGCCTCGTGCTGGGCGTCGAGCCCGACCTCGTCCAGCGCCGGGACGTCGGCTTCTCCTTCTTTCGCTTTTCCATTCGCGTACGTGCCCCCTTGTCCCCCCGTCCACCGTGCTGCCTGGCTGCTGACGGGCTGCTGCTGACGGGCTGCTGACTGGCTAGACCAACCTCTTCCTGCCCGACGTCCTCCGCTCCTACCTGGCCGCCCACCGTGGCTCCGCCGCCCTGCAGCTCGCCCAGCGCTACCAGCACCTGGCCTACTTTGCCCACGCGCTCGAGATCCTGCTGCACCAGGTCTTGGACGAAGAGGTCGACGCCACGCCGCCGCCCGCACCCGATGCCGCTCTGCTGCCGCGCGTGCTTTCGCTGCTGTCGAGCTTCCGCGACTACCTCGACATCGTCGTCCAATGCACGCGCAAGACCGAGGTGCGCTCGTGGCGCACCCTGTTTGCCTACCTGCCGCCCCCCCAGGAGCTGTTCGAGGAGTCGCTGCTGCGCGGCAGCCTCAAGACCGCCGGCGGCTACCTGCTCGTCCTGCACACCTTTGACGAGCTGGCCACGGCCAGCGAGCAGGGCGTGCGTCTGCTGCGGCGCGCCATGCGCGAGGGCGACTGGGAGCTGTGCCGCGAGCTGGCTCGCTTCCTGGCCGCCATGGACGACACCGGCCAGACGCTGCGCGATGCCCTGGCCCAGGCCCGCCAGGGAGACGGCGACGACACCGACTCGGGCCGCGACTCGGGCCGCGACGACACCAACGGCGGGCCGGCCCTGCGGTTGGCCCTTCCCCACCGCCACAACGGCCACGCAAGCCCGGCCGACACCGATGCACAGTCAGCCAGCGACGATGGCACCAGCAGCCGCAGCAGCATCCTCAGCGTCGGCCCGAGGGCGGCCGACATGTGACGGCAGCGCCGCGCGAGGAGGATGCCGGCTACGGACAATGGGCGCACGCAAGATAGACATCACTTCCCGGGGTATATATAGTCTCACATTATCGTCTCAAGTCGCGCCTCCTGCCTCTGCTCGCCTCCGCCCACGCCGTCGCTTGATCTCGCCGAACTTGTCGCGGATCGTGAGAATTTCGCCTTCGTGTTTCGCTTTCGCCCGCCCTTCCCCGAGATCCTCCAGACTCTTGTTCTCCAGCTGGTGGTACCCAGACTCGTCCACAATGCGCCGCTGCACGTCGGGCAGGTAAGCCCAGCTGTACAGGGCACCAAAGGCCATGAAGGAGCCGAAGAGCAGGAAGATCAGGCCCTGTCGCGTCGAAGCACCATAGCCAACGTCGACGCCGTAAACGATCAGCACCGCCACGATGGAACCGACCTTGCCCGCGGCCGCCGAAATACCGTGGCACGTGCAGCGGTAGCAGGTCGGAAATACCTCGGCCGGCAAGATGAATGTGAGCGTGTTGGCACCTGGACGGCCAGGAACCGAATCAGCGGGGGGATTGGGGCAAGAGTTGCCGATGCGACATACCAAAGTTAAAAACAAAGTGGCTCACGGCAACCAGGACAACGGTCGCTGGGGCACCCGGGGTATGGCCGACGCCATAATAGACACCACCGATGATGATAAAGAGGGCGAAGAGCATCAAAAAGGAACAGGTGAGCCACTGTCGACGGGGCAGGCGGTTCGCGGCAAAGATGAAACAGGCACTGCCGGCGATGGAGGCCAGGGACACCGTCAGCAGATACTGCTTGGCCTGCTGCACCAGAACGCCGTAGATGGTATTGCACGGCTTCGCACTGTCCGTTTGCCATGTGGGCAGGCCGCCATGAGCAGCCCACAGCGGCAGCGTCGAGTTGCCGCCAGCCAGAGACGAGTCCCAGCAGGGGAGCGAGCTGTGGAGGGCCGGCGCAGCATGGGTGGCCCAGAGGTCGGCCAACACGCCGCTATTATCAAGCGACGATCCGTAGAAGCTGACGTCGAGGAAGAACCAGGTAGCGGCAGTGCCGAGCAGATAGTACCAGTTTCCGTCTCGAAAGAAATAGTTCCCAAGGTCGGCGCGAGAGAACTGGACGGACGCCGGAGTGTCCGAGTGCATGACCGGTCCGCCGCCGCCAGGCCCGGCGACGGGCGGGTAGAGGGATATCGAACCGGTGCCGCCCGAACCGGCCGTGTTGCTGCCGGGCATGCCGGACATCACAGGCGCGCCATAGATGCGCTGCGTGTCGCGGAAGGCCGTGCCGGGCTTGTTCTTGACCTCCAGCGTGTACAGGCCGCAGTCGTACAGGAAAAAGCGGAAGACGATGGCAAACAGGGCGGGTACAGCGCCCGAACCAATGACGATGCGCCAGATGCCGTCGACAATCTCGCGGCACCGCTCCTCGTTCTTGGTGTTGAGGCCACACTGCATGGCCTCCAGATGGTACATGTTTTCGCGGCCGAGGACCACCCACACACCAACGAGCTGAGCCAGGGCCTGGCCCACGGGCTGCATCAAAAAGACGGACGACAACATGGTCGTACGAGAGGAGGTGCTCGCCCACTCGGCCGTGATGACTGCGCTCAGGGGATATTCAGCGCCGATGCCTGGTATCTGTCAGCCGACACCGCGAAGAAAACGACCTTGGTAGGAGGGGGGG
>RQWE01000510.1:0-10892 GCA_004028395.1 Leptographium galeiforme
CACTTAAAAATCCCACTTATTTTGCTATAACAGCCAATTAAAAAAAAGATTCGTTTAATTACCGGTCTACTTAAAAATCCCACTTATTTTGCTATAACAGCTAATTAAAAAAAAGATTCGTTTAATTACCGGTCTACTTAAAAATCCTACTTATTTTGCTACAATAGCTAATTAAAAAAAAGATTCGTTTAATTACTGCCCTAGCCTTAAGCCAATTAAATTTACGTTTTACTCTCTCCCCCCCTACTTATTAAATTTCTATACTTTTACTACTTTAAAAATTAATTATAACAAAACTACCTCTTAGAATATAATAAAAATAATATAGGTAGAATCGTTAAATTATTCTGCATTTAATAAGCTAATAATATTTTAGACGATTTTTTTTTTATTAGCAAAAAGTAAGGCAAACCTAAACAAGTTTTCGTAAGAGATTTAAGCAAACACTTTTAACCCTATTACCCTTATTACTTAAGGAATAAAGAACCTTAGTATTTACTAATAACGCCTTGTTTAAGCCTACCTTGCCTTAAAAGGGATTGTAGCCAGTGTCTTAAGCAACTAAAACTTATACGGTAGCTTAGTACAGCCCTAAGCCCTAGCAGTTTTACCTAGTTAAGAACTAAGGACGATGCTAAACACTTTTAGCACCGTTAATAACGAGGACTAGCTAGTCTCCCTAGCATAGTACTACGAAAGGAGAGACGTAGCGCGGCTACGGCCCTTTAGTTACTTTTACTATAACTACCCTAAGCATTAGATTAAGGACTGCTAGCAGATGTAAATAAACGTAGTAGCTAAAGTAACGCATTTTAACCCTGCTAGCCACTAGTTCTTTATAGGAAAAACTAAACGTAAATACGCTATCCCTAAAACCCTTATTACTTACTATAGACAATAAGGGCGGATTTAAAATGTAATCTAGTCCTTTCTATCCTAATACTTAAAGATAGACGGTGCGCTAGCTATACAAAAACTTTAGGTAATAAAGGTTACGGTAAAAATTAAAATAAAATATCTTTCTGTCTTTAACGTTAATAGGCTAATTATTACTTTATATTTACTACTAAACGAATATATAGCTATAAATATAAATATAATTAGCTTTAAAGGAGTAACTAATAAGCTAAAAGGGGACTTTTAAGAAATCTTAATAGTAAAAGTTAAGGACGCTAGCTCTAATTAAGATTACTTTTATAATCTTAAACAAGACGAGGACTAAGAAGCAGACTGTATTTTTAAAGACTTAGCTACCTTTTTCTAGTTATAAAAAAGACAATAAGGGGATTAAAGCAAAGGCTTAAACAAAGAGGAAGGCAAGGCTGTCTTTATTATATAGGCTGCTTTAAGAAAGGACTATAATAAAGAAATAAAATTAACGAAAGAAGTAACTAAACTAAAACCGTTTACGCGTTTTTTAGAAGATGCTATTTAGTCCCTTTTACTTAACTTAGTCCTTAGCTAGTCTGTTTATGTTTAGCTTTAATACTTACTTACTTATAATGCTTTACTTACTACTTTTATAGCTTAATAGTGCTTTAGCTATACTAAGGACGCGTTTACTACTGTTTATATAGATAGGGAGATAAATAAACCTATTTAGCCTGCTAGTCTGCTAAATGTTATATAAACAAACTACTATAAAGCCTTCTTAATGCTTTAAACAACTAACAATAGTAACTTAACACTAATTAAACCTAAACGGGTTAGTATAACCCTTACTATATAAGACTATAGTACTATAAACCTTATTACCCTTTTTTCTTCCGCTTACTAGCCTATAGCAAAGTAAAAGCCTACTTACATTAAGGCCTTATTTACTATAAACGTAAAAGTAAGTAACTTAAGAGGTAAGCTTGTTAAGGCTATCCTTAATATTAGCTCTTAAGTTAATATAATTTCTTTAAAAATAGTAAAATCCCTTAATCTTCCTTTATCCTATACTATAGCAGTCTTTAGCAGCTTTTATAAGACTGTTATTAAATTTATAGGTAAAACTATTATAAAAATATAAATAGGCAAGCACTCTATTCTTATCTATCTTTTTATTATGCCCCTTAGCTTAGCTAAAGAGACTCTCTTACTTAGTATCCCCTTTAACATAAACACTAATCTTACCCTTCTATATAATAAGGACAGTACAGTCTATATAAACATTATGCTAGATAACACTAGGCTTATTGTCTTAGTTAGTAAAAAAAGCGTTTATAAAGGAGAGGCCTCTTAGTCTTTAAACTAAATACTAGTAAACTACTAGGATTGTTTACTAGTAGGCCTAATATCCTAAACCCTATAAAGTAGGAAGAAGGTAAAGTAACTATTAGTAAGGTTTACTACACTTATACTCTCTCCTTACTATAGCTTTTAGCGTTATATTCCTTGTTAAAACTAACCTTATAAATCTAGCGGCAAGAAATAACTAAGGAGAGCTAGCGCCTCGTTTAAGATTGCGTTTATAATCTTAAACGGTCTTCCTAACCATTGCTTACGCTGCGCATTTCTAATCTTAAGCAAACTTATCCGCTATAAGAAGGTTTATAAGAGGTTTTAAAAACAAATACCCTATATAAAAGGAAGGACAAAAAAGTAGTGCTTATAAATTCTATGCTATTTAACGGCTTAACGCTAGATAGCTTAGTAAGATAGAAGGAGATACGCTAAGCGTAAGCTTAATAAACCCTTTAACCCTCTTGTTTAGAATTTAATACTTTAGTTACTTTAAAGTTTAGTATAACGCTACGTAAGACTCGCTTTAATCCTAAACGGATTATAGAAATAAAGAATTAAGTCTTTAATACGTTAATAAACAAGGAGGTAAAATTACTATTATATATCTTATCTAATTAAGAGTAGGCTCTCGCTTAAGACTTTTAAGACGTTAGCAGCGTTAATCCTCTTATTACCTTGCCGTAGGTTATTAAAACTATCCCTTACTAAGCCTACTAGGTTAAAAGCGTCCTAATCTTACGCCTACTACTTCTAAAAGTTATAGAATTGTTAAAGCAGCGTAAACAGCGAGGCGTTTTAAAAGAAAGCTACGTAGTATACTAGAATCCGTAGTTTTTAGTAAAAAAGAAGGATATAAGCTTGTAACTAATAAACAACGTAACTAACTATAATAAATTTACGCTATAAGACGCCTTTATTCCGCCTAAAGTAAAAGAGTACTTAAAAGACTATAGCATATATAAAATGCTCTCTCTATACAACCTTTTTTTAGGATATAATTAAGTCCCTTTAGTAAAACAAAGCTAAGACCTAACAACTTTTATAACACCGCTTAAGTTGTTTAGGATAATAACCCTTTTATAAGGAGGGACTAATTTAGTAGCCTAATTTTAACGGGTTATAGTCTAAGTCCTTTATAACCTAATTTTAAAAGTTTGTTAGCCTTTTCTTAATAACATTACTATAAAAGGGCTACTAACTACCTATAAAGAGGTAGAAACGGTACTAAGGCTTTATAAATTCGTTATTAAGCACATTTAAAATGTTAATAAGACGCTAGTTAACGTTAAATTAGCGGGACTCTTAGTAGCCGTTACTAAATCCTAGTAGTATAAGAGAGCGGCTATAGTAGTTAGGATAATGTATAAAGGAGAAGGCTGTCTCCTTAAAACGGCTAAGGTAAACAAGATTTAAAACTAGCCTACGCCTACTTATACTAAACACGTTTAGGAATTTAATAGTACGGTTAATTTTTACACTATTTAGATTAACTATTATATAATAATATTACTCCCTTTAACTAAACTCTTATAGAAAAACGTAGAATAAAGATAGAGGCCTAGCTAGGAAGAAGCTTTTTAGAAATTAAAGGATATCCTAACAAACCCGCTACTTCTAATTATAATTTGTTATAATAAAGAGGTAGGAACGATTATCCTTTAAGTTAATACAAGTCTTACTAGCTAAAGTGTAGTACTAATACAAATTATAGACGGGACGAAGAGGCTAGCGTAATATAAATTTAAAATCTAAAACATAGTAAAAGCCTCTTATAACGCTATAAAAAAGGAGTGTTAAGAACTGCTTTTTGCCTTAAAGCAACTTTAAAGCTTCTTATACAGCATTTACTTCGTTATTAAGACGGACGCTATAGTCTTATAAGACTAGCTAAACGGAGGACTGTTAAACGTTTTAAAAGCCCTTATTATAAGATAAATAACTTAAATAAAAAATTTTAACTTTAAAATTAAACATATTAAAGGCTTTTAAAACGCTTTAATAAACGGCTTATCCTATAAACCTTTAACTAATAACGATAAAAGAGAAAAGGAAGTAAAAGGAGACTTAAAAGACTTTATAAATGCGTAAATCTATACGTAAGGGGCACTAAGTAACACCTTTATAAAGTTAATTAAGGATTTTAGTAACTATAGTAATTTCCGTTTAGGATTACGTTTATAATCCTAAATAAAATTAACTACACCTTATAAAGGGAACCTTAAGAGGGAATAAATAACTAAGTCCTTTAACTACTTATAACTATCTAAAGAGTATAAACGCATTACTTGTTTTCTTTTAACCCTTACACTTCCTAGATTAATGCTAAGACTATAACGTAGGGCTTTGCTATAAAAGAGCTAAAAATATATAGTACATACAAATTTATTATAAAGAAAAAGTACTACGCCTAACAACGCCCCCGTTTAGGTTATTAATAACACAGTAACCTAAATAGCTTTACTTTAATAAGTATACCTTAACGCTAGCTATTAAGGTGTGTAAAACACTTACTAAACGCTAAAAGCCTAATATTAGTAGTTAAGAATGTATAACGACTCTTAGAAAGCAGTTACTTATTACATCTTATATATAAAGTAAGAAGTAAATAGGTAGGCAAAGGAAGGTATAGCTTAACCTCCCTTAGCCTGCCCGTTTTAGAAAATATACCTAAACACGCAATATATACTACCTAGTAAGGGTAAGCACTTCTTAATTAAAGCCCGTTACGCTCTTACTAGGTACGTAAAAGCGTTAGCTATATAGAAAGCTAATTCTTAATTAGTAAAGAGATTCCTAAAAGGAACCCTCTTTACTAACTATAGCTTTCTAGTCGTAGTAATAGTAAATAAAGGCCTAGAATTTAAAGGCAAGGTTACGTAAGCTTATAAAGATCTTAGGATAGCTTATATTACGATTTTAGCTTATAACCTGCTAGCTAACGGTATAGTAAAAGCGAGACACTTCCCTATTACTAAATCCCTTACTAAACTTAGCGATTAAAGGAAGCGAAAGTAGATAAAGTACTTGCCTAAAGTCCTCTTAGCTAACAGGACTATAGTAAGGAAGTTATATAAGCATACTCCCTTTTACTTAGTATATAGTAAGGAGGCTGTCTTACTAGTAAAAGTAGTAATCTTAACCTAGCAAGTCCTAAACTAGTAAACGGAAATAACCTTAAAGGAGCTTTTATAAACCTAAATTTAAATACTAGCTTAGTACTAGGAAGACGTTAAAAAGGCTGCTAATTTAGTTTACGCTTTTTAGGAAAAATTAGCTGCCTTTAAAATAAAAAGGAATGTATATAAAATAAAAAGACTAAAAGGCAAGATAAAAGAAGGTAACATAGTAACACGGCCGCCTTATGCTTGCGCACGCGGCTCCCGCCTTGCTAACTTGGCCGACCTTCCCGCTAAAAGGCGCGGCGTTACATTCTTCCGCTCTAGCGCATAGAGTCTAATCAGACTTTACCTATATATATGCCATTTCTAATTAGATTTAGTCATGTTAGCTAGACATTAACCCGATTAGATTCCTTAATACATACACCTATTACTTCTAATCAGACCTTTGCGTAACACTAAGGGAGAATCTATGCCCTTAAACCTTATTACCTACGCTTCCTAGTGCTTTGGCTATAAGGAAGCTATACAGCCTCCGTAAAGGGTTTTTAATTAAATCTCTCTCTTTACCTTCTTTAACAATGACTAAGTAGCTGTCCTAGTGCCCTAGCACCCAGGCTAGCGTTATTAGTAGATACATCTAGATTTACACTTAAGAGACCTTCCTACGCTCTATAAACATGCGTAAAGGCTAACTAACAATACTAACAATGCTAGCATAGAGCGCATTACTAACAAGCAAGCCCGATTAAACATAGGCATAACTAACTACTAGAAGGAGGTTTGCTAAACAGTAGCTTATTTACCTTTGCTGTTTACTTCCTTATTTTTACATTACCTATTACTCTTAACTACGCTATTTAGACTAGGCGTATAAAAGACTAATATTACTAGCCCTATTATAATAAGCAGCGTTATACCGTTTATAGCTAAGTAGCTATAAGCAAGAACTAATCACTCCTTACAAATCCTTTAAGTAGAGAGAGAACAGGTTACTAGTATAATAATAATCTTATACAACCTACTTACACAATAAAAATAGGTAAGCAAGTGCTTTAACCTTATCGGTAAGAAAACTAATTAAGAATAAGCTAAGTAAGCTTACGGTACAAACTAGAGAAAGACTAGCCTACCCCTTGCTAGCAGCCGTAAAGGCGGGCAAGGTAAATAAGAACATAACGGCATAGACTAGAGAAAGACCGGCCTGCCCCTTACTAGCAGCCGTAGAGGCGGGCAAGGCGAATAAGAACACAACGGCATAGACCGAAGAAAGACCGGCCTACCCCTTACTAGCAGCCGTAAAGGCGGGTAAGGCGGATTACTAAACAATTAAAGTCTAATTAGGTCTATAAAAATAACTAATTAAAAAATTAAATAAGCTAGACTTACGGTAAGGACTAAAGAAAGACTAGCCTACCCCCTACGAGTAGCCATTATAGTAGGTAGGAAGAAAAGAAGCATATAAAAGGGACTAGAATCGCTATAGAAAGACTAGCCTAAGAAAGAACTACTGTAACTAAGATAGAAAAACGTATAAAAACACTTTAAAAATTTAAACAATCCTTTATTTTTTACTTTATTTTATCTTTTATAGCCCTTAGCCCTACTAGAATTCTAATTAAAAAGTAACCTACGTCTTATTTAAACCCCTATAATAAAACGACAATAGTAAGCAATAGTTACCTTAACATTATAGGAAATCTTACGCCCTAGTCTAAAGCTAGTATAGTAGACGAGTCTAATTAGACTTTACCTAACATTCTAACTAACAACTTAGTCTAAGCTCTTATAACGGTAATAAGCGTTTATTAGCTAGTAGCAACTATGCCCCTGCCTAAAAAAGATAGACTTAAGATCTTTAATAGGAAAAGCGTAACAGACTACTTTAATACCTTTAACTTCTACGCTAGCTAAGCCTACCTTAGTAAAATTAATTAAGTTAAGCAATTCCCCTACTACTATACGGAAAAGGTTAAGAACTAGGTAAAAGACATTATTAAAACCGTCTTAAAAACCGATTAGGCTACTACGTAAACGACATTTATAAAGAAGACAAAGAAGCACTTCTAGTCTAAAGACCCGCGCTATAGCAAGGACCCCTAGTCCTACATTAACGACTAGCTTACTAAGGACCTTCCCTTTAATCTAATTTAACTTGCTAAAGCACTAAGAAAGTTTAAAGGTCTTTTATATAAGGTAAAGACAAAGGTAAGCATAACAATTTATACAAAACGCCTTATTAAAAAGCTTTTAAAGGACGCCTCTTAACACTTTTACGCTATTAGCAAGCTTAACGTAAAAGACCTAAAAAACACCTTGTTTAAAGAATTTAACTTTATTATTAAAAACTTCCTTAAGTAAGAGGTACTACGCCTTAACTATAGTAAAGTAAATTTAAACGATAATAACTCTAATTAGCCCGCCCTAAAAACCTAAACTTAAACTAAGACAACTTAACCCGCCGCTACGGCTCTTAGTCTGCTACTTACACTCGTCCTAACTAGCTAAGAACTTGCGACTGCGCTACCTACCACGGCACTAGTAGCTTTAAACAACACAGGTCTTAATGCTCTTATTAGGAAATTTAAAGAGATAAGCATTAATTAGACTAAACTAATTAAAGCAGTTATTGCCGTTTAAAACTAATTAGGAACATTATAACCGTAGACTAGTTAGCCTTCCTCTTAAAACCCTTACTCTAACTAGTAAGCCGATTAGCACCTTTAGTATAGTATATAAAACGAATACGCTAACGTTAACTATTAAAGGGGAGGATAGTAAGGGTACTAGCCCTAAAGGTATAACTAAGGAGGAGGATATAATAGCCGTAGCGAGAGATACTAAGGCCTAGGGCAAGTACCGTAAAACATAGAATTCGTTAAAATTTACTTTTACTATAATAACCTAGGGCACTAAATGTATAACTATAATTAAGCTTAATAAGACGAAAGCTACTTAATTTCGTTCTACGTCCCTAAGGAGCGCAGGCTATACATTAGCATTAAAGACCTTACGCGTAGTAAAGATATGCTAAAAGCCCTGTTTTATCGTTTTAAGAAGATTAGGCGCATTTAAAACGTAGTCTAGTCTCTGCTTACATAGTACTTAGACTAGGAAGGAGCGGAAGGAATAGTAAGAGTAATAGCGTAAGGCATTAGGGTAAACGTTAGTATGCTTTACCTCTCTATTATAGGGAACTAAAACGGCCTAATTATTCCTTAATTAATCGCTTTAGCGCCTGTAGCAAAAGTTAATACTATTAAGCTTATAGAATATAATTAGACTTTACATAACATAAACTCCCTTACCCTATTACTATACAATTAGCCTAGCCTGCGTAGCATTATAAAATACATACTAACACTGCCTAAAATAACGGTAAAGACTAATCTTACTATAAATAAGAGAGTGCGCTTTAAGAACGTAGAAACTAGCAACGACGATAAAATCTTTATAAACGTACTATAGACCTATACGGAGCCGCTCTTAACGCTACTTAAAAATTCTAAGTTTATAAGACTAGAACCTAATTAGATTTTATACACACTACGCTAAATACTAAAAGTAATATAACTAATAGGAAAGAGTAAAAAGAAAATAGCTAAGAAGGGTAAGGCTAGACTAATAAGACTAGTGTAACCCTTACGCGTTAAGGAAGTTATAAATAACATCTTAAACATAAAGGTTAAAGTTATAATGTTTAAACTAGTAAAGCTTAGCAAGCTAATTATAGCCTACCTCTTAACATATTTTACTAACGTTACTATTACGGTAGAAAGCATAGTATACATTAATAAGAACGGGCGTGTTTAGCTAAAACCTGTAAAGGTAAGAGTCCTTTACCTTACTATTAATACAATATTAAAGCTTTAGATAAAAGACAACGAGATAGACGGATCCTTTGTCCTTAACACTTATAGCTAAGAAGCAAAGACAAATCTAATTACAAACACTTATAAGGTGTCGCCTGTCTTATCTAATTAAAGGACTCTTACACTTAGGAAACTTACGCGTTTAATAGAACTACTATATATCTTTATTAACATTAGACTAATAAATTTAAATAGGACGGTTATAAAGGTAATTATAAATAGCGGCTCTTAAGTAAACATAATTAGTATTAACACTATAAGGAGTGCTAACTTGGCGGTAACGCTAACGATAGTAACATCTTAAGGAGTGTACGGATTAAAAGAGAGGTTTATTAGGGAAGCTTAAGGACTAGTATAGATTAAAGGGTTCCCTATTATAGCATACTTCTTCGTCTTTTAAGAACGGTGTAGCACAAACCTAATCCTACTTAGCATGCCTTTTATCTTAAACATAAAGTTTACCCTTATACACGGTAATAATGCTACCTTATATAGTAGTATAATCTTTAAAAACTAGCGGCTAGTAATTAGCCTTAATCCTATTAAAGTAACGAAACGCTATAACGCTTTAAACGAGTAGACAGCAATTAACTAGGGATAGTTACTATCTAGTTAATCCCCTTAGAAAGGTAAGAGCGGGGAAGAGAGGATGTAACTACTTTTCTTAGGCTTGTTAAAGACCGATTAAACATTACTAACGCTAGCTATAAAGCTCCTCTTCCCTTAAACGACAACGATAAAGTAATTAAGCAAGTTAAAGCAAAATACCTTTATAACATTCTTACTATTATTAACCCTAAGCATATAAACGAGGCCGCGCTAAGGATAGTAACTAAAAAGGATAAGGAATTAGACGAAGTTTTAATTAACACGCTTTATAAGCAAAAAGCTAATAAAGTTTAACCACTTAACGATTAGCCCTTAAATAGCTTAACGCCTTTAGGAGACCTAGACTAAAGGAGTAAGGAATAGGCAAAAGCCTAAGATAACCTTTAACATAAGCTGCTAGAATTTAAAGCATTTATTACGCTGCGATTTAATAAGCGACTATAAGGATTTTAACTTACATTTAATCGGCTCCTATTAATACTAGAAGAACTCTTACTAAACCTAACGTAGGAAGAACGGGCTTTGTTTACGCGCATTTTATTTAATTAAGAAGCGGCACTGTTATAGGATTTCTTTAAAATTAGGAGAGTTAAGGACAAAGTAGCGCCCTTACAAGTGATTAAAACCGTCCCTTACAACGCATAGCAGTTAAGGATAGTACCTATCCCTTGTGCCTTTCGTAAGAAAGTAGTAGCACTCTTACAAACTAGGAAAGATTATAGTGTGCTTAAAGATAGCTATGCCTCTTACCGTAACCATTGGTTCCTTATTAAGAAAAAGGACAAAGGACTTAGGCTTATTAACAATGCGGTTAGATATAACGCCTTTACAATTTAGGACGCCTTTATCCCGCTAGCCGCTAATAAGTTCTTAGAGGACATTGCTATGTGTTAACTAATTAGTCTTATTAACCTTTTCTCTAAATACAATTAAATTCTACTTACCTTAAAGTCTTATAACATAACAACGTTTAAGACTAGAATCGGACTTTTATAAATGTATACACTTCCGTAAGGCGTAACTAATTCGGTAGCCTAGTTTTATTAAATAATTAACCGTATCT
>RQWE01000511.1:0-10670 GCA_004028395.1 Leptographium galeiforme
ACCCTGTTGAACCTTCCCCCCCCCCTCCTTACCCTATTGAAACCCTTCTCTCCTATCTAAAGATACAGAGCACGGAGGATACCGCCGAGGTCCCATTCGTCTTATATCCCCTCCCCCCACACTCCCGCGGCAGCCTCACCTGCACATGACACACTGTAATTTCTGCCGTTCTGCCTCTGCGTCCTTCTGCCGCGGACACCCGGCCGTGGACTGATCCTGGGTGTCTGTTGTCGTTACAGTATGTGCGGGGCGTGCGGGCGGCCGTGTCTGTCGGTATGGCCAAGGTTTCAATGTCTAATGTGTGATTGGCGTTAGGTTCTCTGGACGATATGATAACCGACGTCTGCGGCAACACGCGAGTTTCTCGAGCACAGGCGCCAGCAACTCGCTCATCGAGGACATGGCCAACTTTGGCGGCGTCACCATGTTGAAGCGCACGCTGGGCCTGCAGCAGGACCGGTACTCGCAGTACATTGGGCCGACGACGGACTTTGAGCCGTCCCTGATCAACCTGTCGCCCTTTGATCCGCACGACGAGAGCCTGCTGGCGCGCGGCACGCTGCGCAAGGTCAGCGACCTGGACACGTTTCTGCTGCTGCCGGACTACAACACGCCCGGCTTCGAGCACATTGTCGAGGATGTGGAGGAGATTGAGCGGCTCGTCGGCCCCAACGGCCGCCGTCTGGTCGACATCTACTTCCGCGTGGTGCACCCGGCCTTTCCCATCATCCAGAAGACGGTGTTTATGGAGCAGTACGAGTCGTCGCCGCAGGAGATCGCGCCGCCGCTGCTGGCGACCATGTACATCCTGGCCATCAACTGGTGGGACCAGGACGAGGAGCTGTCGGGGCAGATGCGGCCCAACGTGCGCGAGCTGGAGCGGCTGGTGCGGACGACGCTGGCCGACGCCATGTTCCGGCCGAAGCTGTCGACGGTGCAAGCGGGCCTGCTGCTGTCGCAGCGGCCCGAGGGCGACCAGTGGGCGCCGACGGCGCAGCTGGCGGCCATTGGGCAGGAGCTGGGGCTGCACCTGGACTGCTCGGGCTGGAAGATCCCGCCGTGGGAGCGCGGGCTGCGCAAGCGGCTGGCGTGGGCGCTGTACATGCAGGACAAGTGGGGGGCGCTGGTGCACGGGCGGCCGTCGCACATCTTTGCCAACAACTGGGCGGTGCAGCAGCTGCGGCCCAACGACTTCCAGGACGTCGAGTGGGACGAGGACGACGTGGAGGAGCGGCTGGAGGTGGAGCGGGGACGGATCCTGTTTGCGCAGATGGTGCAGCTGACGCAGGTGCTGTCGGAGATTCTCGAGACGTTCTACACGCTGCAGGCGGTGCACAACGTGGCGGCGGCGGGGCCGCAGGGCACGCAGATGGTGCTGTCGCTGGCCAAGCCGATCCAGCTCAAGCTCAAGGAGTGGTACTCGGCGCTGCCGGCGGCGGTGCGCATGGACTCGTCCATCTCGACGGGCCCGATGGGCATGAGCCTGAGCGGCAGCCGGCTGTCGAGCATCGGCTACCTGCACCTGGCCTACTTTGCGGCGGAGATCACGCTGCACCGACGCATCATCCGGTCGATGACGCCGGCGGGCGGCGTGGCGGCGGGGTCGGCGTCGAGCACGCCGCAGCCGGCGACGTCGCCGGTGCTCTCGACCAACGGCCACAGCCAGAGCACGGGCAACCTGGCGGCAGCGGCGGCGGCGGCGGCGGCGGCGGCGGCGGCGGCGGCGGGAGGAAGCAGCGGACGGACCGGGCCCGACCCGTACGTGCAGCACATTTGCCGGTCGGCGGCCAAGGCGCGGCTGATCTCGGCCATGGACTTTGTGAACCGGCTGACGCCGAGCCACCTGCAGTCGTTTTGGTACTTTGCGAGCAAGACCAACTTTGCGCTGATCGGGACGTTTGGCAGCCTGCTGTGGGCGACGTCGCCGGGCCGCGAGGAGGCGGAGTGGTACCGGCGGCGGCTGGGCGAGTACCGGTGGACGCTGTCGGTGAGCTCGAAGCCGGGCGAGGGCAAGGGCCTGACGGAGTTTGCCATGGGCATGCTGGACATTAGCACGGGCCTGCTCAAGACGCTGCCGGAGAAGCCGAGCTTCAGCCGCAGCGCGAGCGTGGTGGACATGGAGGCGGCGCGGCGGCAGAGCATCCTGGCGCTGGGCGTGGGGTCGGGGGGGATGGGCAGCAGCGGAAACGGCGGGTTCGGCACGCTGGACCACTACGACGGGTTCGCCAGTCTGTCGAGCCTGGACGTGAACGGCGTGCAGAGCCCCAAGTCGACGGACAGCAGCGACGACGGGGTGTACGGTCACTTTGCGTCGGGGCCGATGGCGAGCGTGCCGGAGTAGGGGGGGGGGGGGGGGGGGGGGGGGGGGGGGGGTGAGGACGAGACGAGAAGTGAGGACGAGACGAGGAAGTGAGGACGAGACGAGAAGTGAGGACGAGACGAGAAGTGGGGACGAGACCAGGTTGAGCGGGGACGACGACTCGACGTGATGACGAGATGACCATGGAAGAATGGCCGACGTGCCGACGCCCGACGGCCGACGACGGCAGATGACCACGGCAACGGAACGGCACAATGCAAGTAGGGCGGGAAGAGATTCGCTCTCTGGGTGTATAGGCGTTCGTGTGCACGACTGGTGGTCTGGTGTGGCTGGTTTGGAGGCCGACCGTGTGCGATAGCCTTCGTTTGCATAGAGTGTACTACATAGTTGGGCTGCGCTGCGACCAAAAGTGATTTGTGTATTGCATATTTTGCGGATTGCATATTTTGCGTGTTGCGCAGTATTGCGCACTATATTTTCTACTGTACGGAGTACAGCTATCGTCGCCGTGGGCCGCCACTGTCGCCGTCGCCGTTGCGCTCGCGCTCCAGCATGGCATCAAACTCTCTCTGCTCGAGCTGGCGCTCCGTGGGCTTCGCGACCGTGTCGGCGGCAAAGCGGGCGTCCTCGTCCTCGGGCGGGCTGCTGGCACGGGACGGGGGCGTCGACGGCGGCTGTGCACGGTGGCTGCTGTTCCAGCCGTGCGAGGGCGGTGCCGACCGGGGCTCGCTGGAGGTGGCCTGGCTGCGCACGCGGTCCCAGGCCGAGACGCCGTCGTCGACGGGGTCCTGGGCGACGCGGGGTGCGCCACGGCGACGGAGGCGCGGCGGGACGGGCGAGGCGTCGTCGTCGGCGGCGTTGGCGTCGTCGTCGGCCAGGGTGTCGAGGTCGTCGGCCAGCTCGTCGTAGGCCTGGGCGGGGGGCGCGGCCGGGGGGCGGGGCGGCTGCTGCCGCGGGTCCTGTGGTGAGCGGGCGTGGTAGATGTGGTCGTCGCGGCGCGCATGGGGGGCGGCCGAGTCCGGGGCCGGCGAGGAGGCGCCGGGCGGCGGCAGGGGCAGGCCGGGGGAGCCGGGGGAGCCGGGGGAGCCGGGGGAGCCGAGGGAGCCGGGGGTTCTTGTCTGAGGGTCGCGCGGGGTGGTGTGCAGCTCGGCGGCGTGCTGGCGGATGGCGGCGCGCAGGTTGGCGAGGGCGGGGTCGCGCTCAAACTCCATGTTCTTGACGGCCATGGCATAGCTGATAAAGAGGGAGCGGAGCGCAAAGTGCGAGAGGCTCGTGTAGAGGGAGACGCGGGCCAGGTGCCACATGGCGCGGGCGGCGGGCCCGCGCAGGGCGGTCCAGCGGGCCGAGGGGAAGACGTCGGGGCGGAAGGCGTCGCCGGGCTGGTAAAAGGGGAAGCGAAAGGTGGCGCGGCCGCGGCGCTCGTACAGCCAGGTGGTGGCAAAGAGGGCGGGCACCTCGTAGGCCATGGTGGCGACGGCCTTGCCGGTCTGGGCGGCCACGATCTGGACCTCGTCAGGCTCGAGCGCGCGGTGGCCGCGCCAGCGGGTCTCGAGCACGCTCAGGGCAATGGCGGCGCGGTACCACTGGTCGTTGAAGCCGAGGAGCGGCCCAAAGAACGGCACGCTCGGCAGCTCCGGCCAGCGGATCGGCAGGTGGTCCGAGAGCCGCGCCAGGTCCCCGAGCGACTTGACGTGCAGGTTGCTGATGCTGGTGATGGAATTGGCATCCTGTCCGTCGTCGGGGCGGTCGTCCATGGTGGTCGGTTGTGGGGGGCGTTGGGAGGAGTGGTGAGGTTGAGAAACCGGGTCGGACTGAACGGATGGAGCGATGAGATCACAGCCGATCCGGTCACGTGTTTGTACGGGGCCCCGCAATGGAGTACGGTCGTCCTTCCCAAACGCCACCTGTGGCTGGACGCGTTTTTTAGGCCCTGTTGCTGGGACTGCCAAATGGGAAGCGCGTCCAACGCGCCGAGCGCGTCGCCTGTGCCTGGAATCCTATTTTTAGGGGCCAACCAGTCACCAGCTCTATGGAGCACACAACAAGACCCGCCCACCAACCAGACTGAGGTCGAGGGAGGGCTCGATTCTTTTTTTTTTGCCGCCCCCCCCCGGGAACCGAGCGGAGAGCATGCCACCCCTCCCGGAGCAGAAACGATCTTGGGTGGGTTCTGGAGGCCACAAGTGGAACTGTCAACAGGACGAATACTGACGACAGCAGAGACCCAATCGAGACGAGCCATGGCGACGAAAGAGCCACTCGTACTCGTACGTTCCGCCGCCTCTGTATCCACGACCACCGCCGCGGCCACCGTCGCCGCCCGTTGAGATTTCCAAGACGACCAAGAAGAAGCTGAACCAGTTTGCCTTTTGCGAGGGCAGTAAAGGGATCGACAGCAGCCGTGTCGACAACACGCACAGCAAAGACGTGAACGGCGTCGACAGCAAGCCCATTGACGCGAACATTATCCACATGGACACCGACACCAACACCGACAACCCTACACCCGCCCCCAACCCTGACCGTCCCATGATGGGCACGACTACTGCTACTGCTACCGCCCCCAAGGCCAACCCCGCCGACAAGGAAAACGACCTGCCGCGCACACAGCCCGACAAGGTGACGCCCGAGTTCCTCAGCATCCACGTCGGCACGCCGCACGCCCGCTTCGCCTGGCAGGACCTGGCCGGCACGCCCGACACGCCACGTGTCCAGGAGGCGCTCGGCATCTCGCCCAACGCCCAGCTGTCGTGGGCCACCGACCACGACGGCGTGCTGCCCGAGCTGCCCGTGGCCGCCCGCGAGCGCGAGCGGGCCAAGCGTCGCCGCAGCCGCACGCCGCCGTCGTCGCCGTCGTGTGCCCGCTCACGACAGGCCGCGCTCAACGTGCAAAAGTTCAAGGAGGCCCTCAAGACGGCCCTGGCTCTTCCGGCGCCGGCCCCGCGCAACCGGCTGGCTCGACACCACACGGCCCTCGGCACCAGCACCGGCAAGAGTGCCAGTACGACCAGTGACGGTGCCACCGTCCAGCCGGCCGCGGACCGGTCGTCTCCGGCCCAGGACGGGCCCTCCCCCCGCGGCATGCTGCGTCGGGCCGCGAGCTGCGGCACCCCGGTGGCGAAGCGGCAGCGCATCGAGGCGCCTGCGCATCGCTCGCCCGCCCGACGACGGCACGGCGAGATCGTGGCGACGACGGACGAGGACGTCTTTTCCGGACACGCAAAAGCAAACGCACAGCCCATTGCATCACAGCAACAGAAGCAGGGACAGGAACAGAAACCGCTACCGTCTTTTCCACCAGCGGCCTGTACTGCAGCCGCCGCCGCGGACGAGAGCTTGGCCGACACCGAGTCGTTTGAGAACCGGGCGCCGGCCGCGGACACAGACATGGCATCGGATTACGGAGACGACTACTTTGACGACGACGTCATGGCGGAGATTGACGCCACGCTGGTGCCGGCTGCCACGGAGGCGGCGGCCGTGGCGCCCTCTGACGAATTCGGCGAATTCGGAGACCTCGACGACGACGTGTTCGCTGCGGCCGAGGATCTCATGGCGGACATTGAGGCGAAGCCGCCACGGATGCCGCCGGCCGCCGTGGAGAGCGGACACGGCGTGGACGGCGTGGACGTCCCCACTGTCCACAGTGTCCACACTGTCCACGCCGTCCACGACACAGACGACCTGTACGGCGACGGCTTTGGAGCCGAGTTTGACTTTGACGCGGCCGAGAAGGCGGCCACCCAGGCAGCCACCCAGGCGGCCACGCGGGCGGCCACGCGGGCGGCCACACGGGCTCCGGCTCCCGCACCCAGCGTACGAACATCCAGGTAGAGGCCGCGCGATGACGAACAAGGGAAGCGAGAGGCTAAGTCGACGCGTGTGTGTGCGTATAGTCCTCGGCCGGCAGCCCGAAGCCACGGGTCATCCAGCGGTATCTGGTGCAGAGCGTGACGACAGGCACCTTTCAAGACAAGCAGCAGCGCGAGGCGCCGCAAAAGGCAAGTGGCCCCAGCCAGCGCCCCGAGGGGTTTCAGTCCTCCTGACTGACCATGGCAGATCCTGGTGGTGCAGGGCGAGCGGTCCAAGGCGCCGCGGACGGTGATTCTGCGCGGCGACTGGATCGAGACGGCGGCGAGCGAAAAGTCGTACGTGCACGTGATCGGGGCGTTTGACGAGCAGACGGGCGTGTGCGTGGTGGACAACGACGCCAACATGCTGATCCTGCACCCGGACCAGCTGATGTCGGCGACGGTGGTGGCGGACTCGTTTACGTGCACGCGGCGGGCGGTGCTGCAGGACCGGGTCAAGGCGACGAGCGACGCGACGCCGGCGCTGGTGTACGGGACGGTGCTGCACGAGATCTTCCAGGAGGCGCTGATGGCGAACCGGTGGGACGAGGGCTTCCTGGCGGGGCTGGTGGAGCGGGCGGTGCAGCGCCACCTGGAGAAGCTGTACACGATCCACGTGGAGCCGGCGGCGGCGCGGGAGCACCTGCGGACGCAGACGCGGGACCTGGGCCGCTGGGCGGCGGCGTTTCTGCGGGTGACGCCGACGGCGGACTCGGTGGTGCAGGGCCGGCACGGCGAGCGGGTGCGGATGAGCATCAACAAGCTGCTGGACGTGGAGGAGCACGTGTGGTCGCCCATGTACGGGCTCAAGGGCAACATTGACGCGACGGTGCAGGTGGCGATGGAGACGACGACGACGGCGACGGCGGCGACGACGACGACGACGACCAACAAGCGGCCCGAGCTGCAGACGCTGACGGTGCCGTTTGAGCTCAAGACGGGCCGCCACGTGAGCAGCAGCCACCAGGCGCAGACGGTGCTGTACAACCTGCTGCTGACGGACCGCTACGACATTGCGGTGGCGTACGGGGTGCTCTTTTACCTGGAGAGCGGGGACATGCTGCGGGTGCCGGCGGTGCGGCACGAGCTGCGACACATGATGCTGCAGCGCAACGAGCTGGCGTGCCACGCGCGGGAACGCAGCGTGCGGCTGCCGGCGATGAAGCGGAGCACGAACACGTGCGGGCGGTGCTACGCGCAGACGACGTGCTTTGTGTACCACCGGCTGGCGGACGAGGGCGACGGGGAGACGAGCGGGATGGGCGCGGTGTTTGAGGAGGCGGTGCGGCATCTGACGGCGCGCCACCGCGAGTTCTTCCTGCGGTGGGAAGACCTGCTGACGCTGGAGGAGCGCGAGAGCCAGCGGCTGCGGCGGGAGCTGTGGACGATGGTGAGCGCGGAGCGGGAGAAGCTGGGACGGTGTTTCGGGGAGGTGGTGCTGCTGGAGGCGGAAGAGGGCGGCGCGGCGGCGGCGGCGGCGGCCGAGGCGGCCGAGGTGGCGGCGGCGGCGAGCGGCAACGGCAAGATCCACCGGTTCCGCTACACGTTTGTCAAGGAGGCGGCGGCGGCGGGGTTCTCGTTTCTGGACTCGCAGCTGGTGGCGGGCGAGCCGGTGGTGGTGTCGGACGAGGCGGGACACTTTGCGCTGGCGATTGGGTTTGTGACGGCGGTGCGGCGGCGGCGGATCGAGGTGGCGGTGGACCGGCGGCTGCACAACGCGCGGGCACGACAGGCGGGATTCGACGCGCAGACGAACCAGGTGTTTGCGGGGATCATGGAGGTGGGGGGGGCCGGGAGGAGGGAGCCGGCCGAGAGGCGGGTGCGGTACCGGCTGGACAAGGACGAGTTCAGCAACGGCATGGCGACGGTGCGCA
The DNA here is from genome assembly GCA_004028395.1 of Leptographium galeiforme. NCBI lineage: Eukaryota > Fungi > Ascomycota > Sordariomycetes > Ophiostomatales > Ophiostomataceae > Leptographium > Leptographium galeiforme. Next base: position 8,046 of record RQWE01000511.1, read on the forward strand.
ACAACCTGGTGCAGATCATGGGCGGGCCGCGGACGGGCGACGCGGCCGAGGCGATCCGGCGGCTGGTGGTCGACCTGGAGGCGCCGCGGTTTCGGGCGACGACGGACGCGGCGGCGACGACGGCGACGACGACCGACACGCAGAACGCGCTCAACGAGGACCAGCGGCAGGCGATCGCCAAGGTGATGAGCGCGCAGGACTACGCGCTGGTGCTGGGGATGCCGGGGACGGGCAAGACGACGACGATTGCGCACATTATCCGGGCGCTGGTGCGGCAGAACAAGAGCGTGCTGCTGGCGTCGTACACGCACACGGCGGTGGACAACATCCTGCTGAAGCTGCGGGCGGAGAGCGGCGACGGGCCGGCGGTGCTGCGGCTGGGGGCGCCGGCCAAGGTGCACGCCGAGGTGCGCGAGTTTGCGGTGCTGGCGGAGACGCTGGGGGCGACGGCGCGGACGTACGAGGAGATCCGGCGGGCGTGGCACGACAGCCCGGTGGTGGCGACGACGTGTCTGGGCATCGGCCACGCCGTGTTCCGCGAGCGGACGTTTGACTACTGCATCGTGGACGAGGCGAGCCAGATCACGCTGCCCATCTGTCTGGGGCCGATCCGGATGGCGCGCACGTTTGTGCTGGTGGGCGACCACAACCAGCTGCCGCCGCTGGTGCAGAACGAGGCGGCGCGGGCGGGCGGGCTGGACGTGTCGCTGTTCAAGCGGCTGTCGGACGCGCACCCGGCGTCGGTGGCCAGCCTGGCGCACCAGTACCGGATGAGCGAGGACATTATGGCGCTGAGCAACACGCTGATTTACGGGGGGCGGCTGCGGTGCGGGTACGAGGGGCTGCGGCGGCGGCGGCTGGCGGTGCCGGGGCTGGAGGGGTGTCTTTTGGGGTACCACGGGGCGGGTGGGGGAGGGTGTGGACAGGGAACGGGTGGGGGAGCCAGTGGACAGGGAGCCAGTGGACAGGGAGCGCAGCCCCCCTCCTGCTGGCTCCGCGACGTCCTCCGCCCCGACCGCGCGGTCGCGTTCCTCAACACCGACGCCCTGGCCGACAGCGGCGAGGAGGCCAAGGGCAACCGGATCGTGAACCCGTGCGAGGCGCGCGTGGTGGCGCAGCTGGTGGCGACGCTGCTGGGGTCGGGCGTGGCGGCGGCCGACGTGGGCGTGATGACGCACTACCGCGCGCAGCTGGCGCTGCTGCGACACCAGCTGCGGGGCCTGAACGCGGACGGCGCCGTGGAGATGCACACGGCCGACCGCTTCCAGGGCCGCGACAAGGAGGTCGTGGTGCTGTCGCTGGTGCGCAGCAACGACGCCGGCAGCATCGGCGAGCTGCTGCGCGACTGGCGCCGCATCAACGTGGCCTTTACGCGGGCCAAGGCCAAGCTGCTCGTCGTCGGCAGTCGGCGGACGCTGGAGCGGAGCGAGTTGGAGTCGAGCGACTCCAAAAATGAACACCCCGACATGCTCGCCCGCTTCGTCGCCCTCCTGCACGCCCGCGACTGGATCTACGACCTGCCCGCCGGCGCCCTCGACCGCCACCCCGCCGCCGACCTGCCGCCGACCCAGCCGTCGTCCCTGCTGTCGCCCCTGGCCCAGGTCGCGCGGCCGCACGTTTCTCCCAAAATCTTGTCGCCCCTGCGCCCGGCCCGGCCCGGCCACGAGAACCGCCAGCCGGCGCGGCGCGTGCGGCCGGCCGCCAAGGCGCTGCTCAAGGGGCGGCCGGTGCTGCAGAACATTCTGGATGAGATGGGGTATCAAGGTTTTGGCTAGGATTGGGTTGGGTTTGTAGGTTTTTGGGTTTGGGTTTTTGTATGGAGCGACTTTTGTGATACGTGACTGTGCACGTGACCGTGCACGTGACTTGGTTCGCCGGCCACGTGACACTCTTCCGGGCATTTCCGCTGGCCAATCAGGCACACGCTACTGGATGACCATTTTGAACGCTCCTCTTGACCGACGCAGACAAGCGTATCGTGTGCTGGGACCACTCTCGCCAACATCATCCTTTCCCGGCGCCCTCCACGTGCCCATTGACTCCAGGCTGCCGACGACCGCGACGGTGCCGCATTTTCTGCTCGACGATTTCTCGCATTCGCCCGCGCGATTGGACGGCTCCGGCCCCTCGTATTTTCCGGCAATCCGATTGCATCCGCTCTCGCGTCATTTTTTTTTGTTTCTATTTTTTTTTATTCTTCTCCCTACCACACGTCTTCGCCATGCTCTCCACCTCTGTGCGGACGGTGGCGCGCCGGACGGCGGCGGCGGCGACGACGCGCGGGTTCTCGAGCACGAGGGCGACGCGGTCGGCCGGCCACCACGAGTCGCAGTACGACCCGCCGACGGGGTGGCTGTTTGGGGTGAAGCCGGGCGAGAAGTACAAGAACGAGGGATGGGAGAAGCCCATGTTCTGGGGGTTCTGCGGCAGCCTGGTGCTGTTTGCGGCGATTGTGCCGTTCAAGCCGGACACATCGTGAGTCGGGAGAAGAGGGGAAGAGAGGAGAACAGGAGCACCATGCTGACCATGACAGGATACAGACGTGGGCGCTGGAGGAGGCGCGGCGGCGGTTAGAGGCCGAGGGCATTCTGGCGGACCCGTTCCCGGAGAAGAAGTAGGGGGGGG
>RQWE01000512.1:0-10771 GCA_004028395.1 Leptographium galeiforme
ATACTAAGCGGCTAGCTAACAAATTCTAGCTTAGCCCCTTTAGGCAAACACTTCTAACCCTATTACCCTTATTACTTAAGGAATAAAGAACCTTAGCATTTACTAACAACGCCTTGTTTAAGCTTACCTTGCCTTAAAAGGGATTGTAGCCAGTGTCTTAAGCAACTAGAACCTATACGGTAGCTTAGTACAGCCCTAAGCCCTAGCAGTTTTACCTAGTTAAGAACTAAGGACGATGCTAAACACTTTTAGCACCGCTAATAACGAGGACTAGCTAGTCTCTTTAGTATAGTACTATAAAAGGAGAGACGTAGCGCGGCCGTAGCCCTTTAGTTGCTTTTACTATAACTACCCTAAGCATTAGATTAAGGACTGCTAGCAAATGTAAATAGACGTAGTAGCTAGAGTAACGCATTTTAACCCTGCTAGCCGCTGGTTCTTTATAGGAAAAACTAGACGTAAATACACTATCCTTAAGACCCTTATTACTTACTACTAACAATAAGGGCGGATTTAGAATGTAATCTAGTCCTTCTTATCCTAATACCTAAAGATAAAAGGCGCGTTAGCTATATAAAAACTCTAGGCAATAGGGGTTATAGTAAAAATTAGAATAAAATATCTTTTTGTCTTTAACGTTAATAGGCTAATTATTGCTTTACATTTACTACTAAATAAATATATAGTAGTAAATATAAATATAATTAGCTTTAAAGGAGTAACTAATAAGCTAAAAAGGGACTTTTAGGAAATCTTAATAGTAAAAGTTAAGGACGCTAGCCTTAATTAAGATTACTTTTACAATCTTAAACAAGACGAGGACTAAGAAGCAAACCGTATTTTTAAAGACTTAGCCACCTTTTTTTAGTTATAGAAAAGATAATAAAGGGATTAAAGCGAAGGCTTAAACAAAAAGGAAGGTAAGGCTGTCTTTATTACACAGGCTACTTTAAGAAAGGACTATAACAAAGAAATAAAATTAACGAAAGAGGTAACTAAACTAAAACCGTTTACGCGTCTTTTAAAAGATGCTATTTAGTCCCTTTTACTTAACTTAGTCCTTAGCTAGTCTGTTTGTGTTTAGCTTTAATATTTACTCGCCTATAATGCTTTGCTTACTGCCTTTATAGCCTAATAGTGCCTTAGCCACACTAAAGACGCGTCTGCTACTATTTACGTGGATAGGAAGATAAATAAACCTATTTAGCCCGCTAGTCCGCTAAATGTTATGTAAACAAACTACTATAAAGCCTTCTTAATACTTTAGACGACTAACGATAGCGACTTAGCGCTAATTAAACTTAAACGGGTTAGTATAACCCTTACTACATAGGACTATAGTACTATAAACCTTATTACCCTTTTTTCTTTTACTTACTAGCCTATAGTAAAGCGAAAGCTTACTTACATTAGGGCCTTGTTTACTATAAACGTAAAAGTAGGTAACTTAAGAGGCAAGCTTGTTAAGGCTATCCTTAATATTAGCTCTTAAGTTAATACAATTTCTTTAAAAATAGTAAAATCCTTTAATCTTCCCCTATCTTATACTACGGCAGTCTTTAGCAGCTTTTATAAGACTGCTATTAAATTTATAAGTAAGACTATTATAAAAATATAAATAGGCAAGCACTTTATTTCTATTTATCTTTTTATTATGCCCCTTAGTTTAGCTAAGAAGACTCTTTTACTTAGTATCCCCTTTAATATAAACACTAATCTTACCCTTTTATACGATAAGGACAGTACAGTCTACGCAAACATTATACTAAATAATACTAGGCTTATCGTCTTAGTTAGTAAGAAAAGCGTTTATAAAGGAGAGGCCTCTTAGTCTTTAAACTAAATACTAGTAAACTACTAGGATTGTTTACTAGTAGGCCTAATATCCTAAACCTTATAAAGCAGGAAAAAGGTAAAATAACTATTAATAAGGTTTACTATACCTACGCTCTCTCCTTACTATAACTTTTAGCGTTATATTCCCTATTAAAACTAACCTTATAAATTTAGCGGTAAGAAATAACTAAGGAGAGCTAGCGCTCTGTTTAAGATTGCGTTTATAATCCTAAACGGTCTTTTTAACCATTGCCTACGCCGTGCATTTTTAATCTTAAGCAAACTTGTCCGCTATAGGAAGGTTTATAAAAGGTTTTAAAAATAAATACCCTATATAAAAGGAAGGATAAAAAAGTAGTGCTTATAAATTTTATGCTATTTAACGGCTTAACGCTAGACGGCTTAGTAAGATAAAAGGAGATACGCTAGGCGTAAGCTTAACAAACCCTTTAACCCTCTTATTTAGAATTTAATACTTTAGTTACTTTAAAGTTTAGCACAACGCTACGTAAGACTCGCTTTAATCCTAAACGGATTACGGAAATAAAGAATCGAGTCTCTAACACGTTAATAGACAAGGAGGTAAAATTACTATTATATGTCCTATCTAATTAAAAGCAGGCTCTTGCTTAAGACTTTTAAGACGTTAGTAGCGTTAATCCTCTTATTGCCCTGCTATAGGTTATTAAAACTATCCCTTACTAAGCCTACTAGGTTAAAAGCGTCCTAATCCCGCGCCTACTACTTTTAAAAGTTATAGAATTGTTAAAGCAGCGTAAACAGCGGGGCGTTTTAAAAGAAAGCTACGTAGTATACTAAAATCTATAGTTTTTAGTAAAAAAGAAGGATGTAGGCTTATAACTAATAAATAACGTAACTAACTATAACAAGTTTACGCTATAAGACGCCTTTATTCCGCCTAAAGCGGAGGAGTACTTAGAAGACTATAGCATGTGTAAAATACTCTCTTTATACAACCTTTTTTTAGGATATAATTAGGTCCCTTTAGCGGAACAAAGCTAGGACTTAACAACTTTTATAACACTGCTTAGGTTGTTTAAGATAACAACCCTCTTATAAGGAGGGACTAATTTAGTAGCTTAATTTTAACGGGTTATAGTCTAAGTCCTTTATAACCTAATTCTAGAAGTTTGTTAGCCTTTTCTTAACAATATTACTATAAAAGGGCTACTAACTACCTATAAGGAGGTAGAAACGGTACTAGGGCTTCGTAAATTCGTTATTAAGCACATTTAGAATGTTAACAAGACGCTGGTTAACGTTAAATTAGCGGGACTCTTAGTAGCCATTGCTAAATCTTAGTAGTATAAGAAATTAGCCGTAGTGGTTAGGATAATGTGTAAAGGAGAAGGCCGTCTCCTTAAAACAGCTAAGGTAAACAAGATTTAAAACTAGCCTACGCCTACTTATACTAGACACGTTTAGGAATTTAATAGCACAGTTAATTTTTACGCTATTTAGATTAACTACTGTGTAATAATATTACTCCCCTTAACTAAACTCCTATGAAAAAACGCAGAATAGAGATAAGGGCCTAGCTAGGAAGAAGCTTTTTAGAAATTAAAGGATATCTTAATAAACCCGCCACTTCTAATTACAATTTATTATAATAAAGGGGTAGGAACAATTATCCTTTAAGTTAATACAAGTCTTACTAGCTAGGGTGCGGTACTAATGCAGATTGTAAACGGGACGAAGAGGCTAGCGTAATACAAATTTAAAATTTAAAACATAGCGGAAGCCTCTTATAACGCTATAAAAAGGGAGTGTTAAGGACTGCTTTTTGCCTTAAAGCGACTTTAAAGCTTCCTATATAGCATTTACTTCGTTATTAAGACAAACGCTATAGTCTTACAAGACTAGCTAAACGGAGGACTGTTAAACGTTTTAGGAGCCCTTATTATAAGATAAATAACTTAGATAAAAAATTTTAACTTTAAAATTAAGCATATTAAAGGCTTTTAAAACGCCCTTACAGACGGCTTATCCTATAAACCTTTAACTAATAATAATAAAAGAGAAAAGGAAGCAAAAGGAGACCTAGAAGACTTTATAAATGCATAAATCTATGCATAAAGGGCACTAAGCAACACCTTTATAGAGTTAATTAAGGATTCTAGTAACTATAGTAATTTCCGTTTAAGATCGCGTTTATAATCCTAAACGGAACTAACCACACCCTATAAAGGGAACCCTAAGAGGGAATAAACAACTAAGTCTTTTAACTACTTATAACTATTTAAAGAGTATAAACGCATTACTCGTTTTCTTTTAACCCTTACACTTCTTAAATTAATGCTAGGACTATAACGCAGGGCTTTGCTATAAAAGAGCTAAAAATATATAGTGTATACGAATTTGTTATAAAGAAAAAGTACTACGCCTAATAACGCCCCCGTTTAGGTTATTAACGACATAGCAACCTAAATAGCTTTACTTTAATAAGCGCACCTTAACGCTAGCTATTAAGGTGTGTAAAACACTTACTAAACGCTAAAGGCCTAATATTAGTAGTTAGGAATGTATAACGACTCTTAGAAAGCAGTCGCTTATTACGTCCTATGCATAAAGTAGGAAGTAAACAGGCAAGCAAAGGAAGGTATAGCTTAACCTCCCCTAGCCTACCCGTTTTAGAAAATACACCTAAACACGCAATACATACTACCTAGTAAGGGTAAGCACTTCTTAATTAAAGCCCGTTACGCTCTTACTAGGTACGTAAAAGCGGCACCTATACAGAAAGCTAATTCCTAATCGGTAAAGAGATTCCTAAAAAGAACCCTCTTTGCTAACTACGGCCTCCTAGTTATAGTAATAGTAGATAGAGGCCTAAAATTTAAAGGCAAGGTTGCGCAAGCTTATAAAGATCTTAAGATAGCCTATATTACGATTTTAGCCTACAACCCGCTAGCTAACGGTATAGTAAAAGCAGGACACTTCCCTATTACTAGATCCTTTACTAAACTTAGCAATTAAGGGAAGCAAAAGTAGATAAAGTACTTACTTAAAGTCCTTCTAGCTAACAGGACTATAGTAAGGAAGTTATATAAGCATACCCCCTTTTACTTAGTATACGGTAGGGAGGCTGTCTTGCTAGTAGAAGTAGTAATCCTAACCTAGCAGGTCTTAAACTAGTAGACGGAGATAACCTTAGAGGAGCTTTTACAGACCTAAATCTAAATGCTAGCTTAGCACTAAGAAGACGTTAAAAAGGTTGCTAATTTAGTTTACGCTTTTTAAGAAAAATTAGCTGCCTTTAGGATAAAAAGGGATGTATATAAGATAAAAGGACTAAAAGGCAAGATAAAGGAAGGTAATATAGTGCTACTATAAGACAATAGACGAGAAATTAGTAAGTCTGTTAAGGACAAGCTTTAATACTAATAAAACGGTCTGTTTATTATTTATAAAGCTAGTACTAACCACGTTTATAAACTTTAGCAACTTAATAAAGTAGCCCTTTAAAGAACCTACCCTTTAAGCCGGTTAAAGAAGTTTGTTTAAGATAAAGAAGGCATATAGTAGACGGAAAATAAAATAGCGGACTATAACATTAAAAACGAGCTATTAACTACCCTTAAAATCTACTATATATAACTACCCTTTCTTAAACGGTCTCTCTAGCCTTGTCTTAAACAGCTTGCTAACCTATCTATCCTAATCGGCCTTACGCCGCCTGCCCTTGCTAGCATTAACTTTAAAATTGTTATCCTAGCCAGACCTCCCTATGCCTATAGTAAAGTTTAATTAAACCGCTTTACCCTAATAGCTAAGCGGCTAGATAGAATAGCGGCCTTCTTCTTTTACTCTTAGGTTAACCGCTTTAATACAGGTCGTTTAGCCGCTACAACTATAGCCGCCGCTGCTATAGCCGACATAGCTGCCTTACGCACCTCCTAGTCCTTCTTAACGGCCGTAATATCGATTAACGCTAATAAGGACTAGTCCTTAGGCAGGTACGCTACTAGGTTTAACGCTCGTAGTAGCAAAGCCTCTTTTATCCTAAGATAGGTAAACAGCTAGCAAAACGGGGGGTACTTTGCCTAACAAAGCTCTAAAAAGGAGCAGAGGTTCTCCTTAACGTAAAAAAGACAGTTAGCGCAAGCAGCCGGGTAGCCTAGGGTCCTTATTAACATATATTTAAAAAACGGGCGTATAACGTAACGCTAGGCCACTACCTCGCCGTTCTTATTAACTAAAGGGTAGTACTGTCTAGACATCTAATTCTTATAACAAAGGTAAGGCGCGCCATTGTAAATGCTATATGCCTAGACAAACAAAGCACGCGTACGCCGTTTATCGCTTATAAGTTAGGCTATTATAAGCCTAAGCAGGATCCTAAAGGTTTCCTTAGTATATATAATGTGCTAGCGGGATAGTAGGGCACTAACGTTAGCCTTTAAATACACTTATATAACGCTGTCTACCCTTAGCACGGAAGACAAGGCATAAACCCCCTTTAAGGAGGAAGGCAAGGCCTAGCTTAAGTACCTAACCCCTAAGGCCTAAAGCTAGCAAATGTTAATAAGCTTTAAGAGCTTAGGCAAGCTATAAAGAACGGTATAAAAGCTACCTAGCACTAAAATCGCTGTAAGAAGCTAGTAAGCAATCTCTCCGCTTAAAACGCGCTGTACACCGCGGCCTATAGGCGGAACCTAGGCATTTATAACCTTATACGTGTTATATAAGGCTAAATCGTCTTCCCTCTCCTTTGTCTCCTTTAACGGTAGAGGAGAAGTAGTAATCTTAGTTATAGACCGCTTAAAGACTTTACGTTTAGACATAGTAGTTATTAATGGAAAAATGTAAGTAAAGTGTTAATAGTAATATATAAAGAAAGACGGAAAGGAAGAGCTTTTTTACCTTTAAAGATATATATCCCGTCTAAGATTACACTAAATAAATCTTATATAAGACGTTTCTTTTTAACTCTTGTTTAGATTTACTTAAAAAAGCCTTGCGTTTACTATTTATAGGCATACTACCTTACGAAATTCTTACTTCTCTTTTATAAAAAAGAGGCCTTAAGGTAAAACGCACTTATAAAGACTCTCTTTATTATAAGAATAAATAAGGGTCCTTTTTAAAATTAAATTAAATAAAGGAAGAGCTAACCGTTTATACATAAGAAGGTTGTCTTAACGCACTAAAAATCTGCCTTTTCTCCTTCTCTTAAGCATTTACTATAACTACTAACCTTACTACGTAAATAACACAGCTAATTCCCCCCCCTTCTATAGCGTTATTAGCTTCCTAATCGGCTATTACTAGAGTCTTAAACGGGATTACCTTTAAACGTAACACCCTCTCCTTCTTATTTTCTACTCCCCCCCCCTTCTCTTCTTTACTCTCTCCCCCTCCCTCTCTTCTCTTTATCCCCCCCCCCTTTCTTCTCCTTTATAAATAAAAGCATAGAGTTAAGCGTAGCTACCACTGCTTATACCGCTATCCGCACGGCGGAGGACTGGCTAAAGGGCATTAACCCCTAGAATAGATCCTTTAGCAAACACTGCCACTACACTGTTTTCCTAGACCTAGGATTTACCCGGCTTAAGATCTTACGGCGCCCTTCTTACTACAACCTAGAAAACGTAACTCTGGCTAATGCCGCTGCCCTAAAACGTGCGTTTTTAAATCTTCCCCTCCGCTACGCCTACACCTTAGGCCTGTTTAGTATAACGATGTACTTATACGTGGCTAGGCTCTTTAATTTAAAGGGCATGCTACTACGGCGGGACTAGATGCTAGATAGCGCCCTTTGCGCTAGCCTTATTATAATCTTATAGGATCTTTAGCCTATTGTTAGCCTCCTTATAACGGTAATATAGCAAGCTTAGATAAAGACTATAATTAACCTAAAGGCTAAGTATAATAAGCGTTTCTTTATAGCCTTAGTCTTTAATAAAAACTATTTTATACTAGCGATTGTTAACTAACCCGCTTAGACTTTATACTAGATCGACAGCCTTAAGGCTAGACGCTAAGGCATTACTAAGGAACTTATAACTAAGTTCCTAGACTAGTATAGGAAAGGGGCTAAGGTAAAGGGCTAGATAACCGTTTAATATAGGCTAAGGGCAGAGCAGACTAATAGATAGCAGTGCAGCCTTTATGTTATAAAATCTGCGTAGGTCTTCTTCTGTAAAACCGTTTAAGACGAGAATGGCAAGCTTTAAATTAAGGGATAGGAGGACTTAAGGGACTATAAGCACCCCTACCCTAGCATTAGCATAGCTATAACCCCGACGTAAAAGGCGAAGGTTATAATCCCTGCTTAGATTGTATTTATACGCCTTAAACTTGGCTATAGCAACTGTAGCCCCCTTTATAAGCCCGAAATGCTAGTGGCGGGCTACTTAGCAAACATATTCCTTAAGCTTACAATCCTAAACTGCCTTGCCCTAGACAAGACTAAAGGCTAGACGGAAGCGGTAGTAAAGGACAAGCTAAAAAAGGCTCTCTTAGGAAAAGAAGGAATAGAAGGGCGTACTAAAGGCATGGTTAAGGTAGACGCTAAAGAACTAGCTAGTTAGGTTAATTAGTATATAGACCGGTACTGCCGCTTAGTGCTTTGCTATAGCAAGCTTTAGGACATAGCCTTACTAAAGTACTAGTCCCTTACCCTGCTACAGCCTAAGAAAGACGCCCCTAAGCCCCCCTAGCCGGCTAAGACCCTAGCAGCCAAGCTAGCCAAGCTAGCTAAGGCTGCTACTACCTAAGAGGCTTTAAAAGGGAGACGTGTCTCCTTAAGGATTGCTAGGCTAGCCTTAGAAGTAGCGCCCCTTGCTAATTCGATTAAGAGGCGTTCTGCTAAGACTGCATAAAATTGCGCTAAGCAGGCCTACCTTACTAGCCAAGCCGTTAGCTAGGCAGGCAGTAGGTTTTCTAACGCTAAGGAGGTATTAAAGCCTACGGCTAGTAACTCTAATAATAACAGCGACTCCTCCTTTAATAAGGATAATAAGGATAATAAGGATAATAAGGATAACGACGATAATAAGACGAGCACGGTCGTCCCTAAGAAGTAGTAAAAGAGGAAGTTAGGCGACCTGCTTACGGAGATTAAGGACATTACAGCTAAGATAGCCCGCATTAGGACAACGCGCCCTCTTTTTACTAGCGGCGCTAGCACCTTTACGCCGGTGGCCCTAACGGCGCTCCTTGGCTAGACCGGATAGAGGCGTTTTACTATAGACAACAAGGAGCAGGCCGTTATAAACATAAACTAGTACCTAGCAAAGGAGGTAGCGAAGCGGGCTGCTTAGGATTAGGAGTAAAAACTAAGGGAGGTAATAATAATGCGTAATCCTAACTAGAGAGGACGCTAGGTTTGCTTTTCCTTTGTTTTGTTTGTTTGTTTATTTCTTTTAGTTTGTAATAAGACAGACGGGCAGTTACCTATCCTTTCCTTTCCTTTATTTATAACTCCTTCTCTTTGCTAATATAACAAGTGCTAAAAAATGTTTTAAGGGAGGAGTAAGTTATAACTAGTAACTACCCTTTAGTTATTAGTAATTAGCAATCCTAAACAGAAATTACTATTATAATCCTGTTTAGGATTATAAAAGTAATCCTATTTAGAATCGCTTAATTATAAATACCTACCTAACTAATTAAAATAGTAAAACATTTTCTACTACTTACTACCGCCCTTTTTAATTATATAAGTTAAGAATAGCACCCCCTTTCTTAGAAAAGGAAGGAGGTAGAGCTAGCTAAGCAGGTAATAAGAGAATAATACAGAGAAGACAATAAAGAAGACGTCCTTAGGCTTACAGTACTTAGAAGAGAAAGCAGGTCCGTTTAGGATCGCGTTTACAATCCTAAACAGACTACCTATTATACCTTAAAACTACTAATAAAATGACCTTCCGCTAGTAGCTTTACCTATCTACGCTTTACCTTAACGTTAATGTGCGGCCCTAGCATAATAGTAAGTAGTTAGTAAGTGGTTTGTTATTATTAGTTTAGTTGTTTTTATAAGTAAGGTCTTACCTAACTTTACTCTTAGTACTAATAAGAGAATAACTTACTTTAAGCTTTATTTAACTTATTAAACTTTCCCTCCTAACCGGCGACGAGGAGGCTAATACTATACTAAACAACTAAATTATAAATAAACTTAGCAAGTAGCTAGCATTATATTTACAAACTACTAACTTAATAAAAGAGCTTTAGTAACAACACAGCTAGGACAAGACTATAGCTTAAGAGCCTATAAACAAGCATAACCTTAAGCTAATTTACTAAGTTGCTAAGATTATTATAAAGGGCCCTAATTATAAAGAGGACCTAGCACGTTAAAACCCTAATATAGCAGCCTTCCTCTAAGCGCTTAGTGCTAGTAACTCTAAGCTAATTACATAAAGTATAACCATTTACAAAACTATAGCTAAGGAGCACGCTACTAAGACTAACGTTTAAGAGCGTAAATTAGCTAAAGAGTAAGCTTGCATTATTAGTTAAATCTTAAACGAAAGCGAGTTAGTCGTTACATGCCCTATTAACAAGGCTTTAGCAATAGTAGGAATAAACCCTTATAATCCTAAGCACCTTAAGTTAATGTGCCTTATATCTTATAACGTAGATTTTATATTTAAGCCCTATTAAGTAGTAAACGTAGCGTTAATCGTTAAAAAGCTATATAATAGCCTTATAAAGGGAGGACTGTTAGTAAACGAGATAAGGACGGGAAAAACCGTAACGTACCTCCTTAGCCTAAAGATAATTTAACGCTAGAAAGAAGCCGCTAATAACACGCACTTTAACCCTATAATTCTCGTTATCCTAGTATTAACTATCTCTTAAGTGTTTAACAAAATTTAGACCGTTATAAGCAACGCTTAGGGTTCCTTAGGGTTAGGGTTAGGGTTAGGGTTAGGGTTAGGGTTAGGGTTAGGGTTAGGGTTAGGGT
>RQWE01000513.1:0-10524 GCA_004028395.1 Leptographium galeiforme
TGGTGGCCCGCGCGGCGGTGCTCGCGGCCGTGGTGAGCCGCGCGGCGCCTTCCGGGGCGCTGCCGCGGGCGCTGCCCACAGCGGCCCCCGTGCCGTCGAGCTCAACCCCAAGGACGAGAGCGCCTTCCCGAGCCTGGGTAGCAACTAGACGACCTTGCTGTCGTCTCTCGCCTCCACCAGATGCGCGAAGCTGACGTGGCCGAGCGAGCGGGCTCCCAGCCGTGGCTGGGGGACATTGAAAGGGAAGAAAAGGGACGGAGGAGGGAGGGGGGAAAGGGGAAAGGGGACCCGAAAGCACTCACCCTTGTTGGAAACAGCAATTCTCGAAAATAAAGATGAAGCAGATGCCTTGTGTGTGGTCGGTCCTGGCCGGTGCTTGATGGGACGCGGCACGCACGACGGATTCTGAGGCAGTGTCATTTTTTTTCGGGGCTCGTGGGATCTAGGGCTGGTGGTATATGCGGTTGTGTGCTTTGAACAAAAAAAAGGTCTTTTTTTTTTTCTTTCATTGGAAGGGCTCTCGGGTCACGATGTCTGCTTTGCGGTTCAAAGAAAAAAGGTGTAACCTGATATAGGAATGGGGATCTCTTTCACTTATTGCCTGGACTTGCTGCGCTGTTTTCTGCGGCCACAGTAAGACAAAAGGCCCATGCTGGTAACAGGTGTTGAAGCAGGACATCTACGGCATCACGGCGAAGCAAATCGGGCGTGCGTGGACCGCGGAGAGCTGCGTCTTGCCATGGTACAAAACCTTGGCGTTTGGATTTTCGAGCCAATTCCCGATTCGGACACTGCAAGGCCGTTGCCGTTTATGGAGTGATCTATTCATGTGTATCATTCTTACAGCAGACAGACGGCCAACCTTACTAAGACGCCAGACCAAATGGGAAGGTATGAAAACAGGAAAGTGAAAAACAAAGGCTTTGCCATGTCGCTGCCACACGTATCAAAACACGCCACATACTTGTAAATCAAAAACATTGTCTATTTCCCCAGCTGCCGGATGGCGCCGCCGACGTCAATGCCGACGCAGGCGACCAGCAGGACGGTGTTGAAGAGGGCCATGAGGTAAAAGGGGGCGCGGGTGGACCATGCGTCAAAGAGGTAGCCGCCAAGCTTGGTGAGCAGCAGGATGGCAGCGCCGCCGCACCACGAATAGACGCCGGCGATGGAGCCCTTGAGGCGGATGCGGGAGGCAGCGGTATCGGGCGAGGCGAGGCGGCGACCCGCGCGGGCTTCGGCGTCATCGTCGGGGGCGTCGGGGCCGAGGAGGGGGGCGCGCTCCGAGGCTTCGTCGTGGACGAGGTTGGCGTCGGCCTTGGGAGGTGCGACGTCGGCGGCGAGGACGCCCTTGCCGAGGGAGCCGAGGCTGCAGACGATGGCGCCGATCTGGCTGATGCCGATGAGGGTGGCGGCGAGAAAGACGACGGGAGAGCCGCCGCGGCCGGCGGCGTTGCTGAACTCGGGGCTGGGCAGCAGGGAGAAGAGCAGATAGCCGACGACGCCAAAGGAGGTGGCGATGACGACGGGCACGTTGACGCGGCCGGGGCGGTGGTGGGCGAGGTAGCCAAAGAGCGGCGCGCAGAGCAGGCCCATGAGCTGGGCGACGCCGGTCAGGATGGAGGCCAGGACGTAGGCGGCGCGGCACTCTTCCTTGAGCTCGGGCGAGGAGTCGTGGGGGTCGCCCTGGCAGTAGCCGTTGCGGATGAAAAAGGCATTGACAAAGAGGGGGACAAAGAGCGAGATGGCGACGGAGGAGGCGCGGGCGACGAAGCCGCCGAGGTAGCCGAGGGCGACGTCCGAGTCGGAGAAGCCGAGCCGGACGGATTCGCGGAGGAGGCGCCAGTAGGGGACGGGGCCGCGGCCGGGGCCGCGGCCGGAGGATGTGGTCTCGGCGCGGGCCTCGTTGATGCTGTCGAGCCCGTCGGGACAGGCCGCAGACGAGGCAGCGGGCCGGCCGAGCAGCAGCCGCCAGCCCTTGCCCTCCTCGCCGCGCAGATGGCGGAGGCCGAAAAAGACAAAGACGGCCACGAGCAGGGCGACCAAGGCCACGACGTAGAAGCTGTGGGCCACGGCGTCGGCCATGGTCATGCCGTCGATGCGGCCGAAGCGGGCGGGCAGCGGCAGAAAGAGGGAGACGGCCACGAGGGCGCCGCAGCCGGTGAAGAGGCCGACGAAGCCGGCGAGTTTTCCGGGCTTGCTGGCGGCGCTGGCGGCCTCGTCGGAAGCAGCGGGAGCGTCGGGGCCGTTGCTGAAACTGCGGCTCAGACGGGACGGCCGCGGCGAGGCGAGATGGGCACGCAGCTCGCTGGCGGCGAAGCGCTCGGGCGTGATGGTGAGCTGGGACTCGATGGAGAGGCCGCTGTCGCGGGGGTTGCGGGTGGTCTTGGGGGGGAGGGAGAGGCGTTTGGACGGGTCGGCGGACTCGGCCGTCAGAGAGGGGAGGATGGCGGTGACCATGGTGGCACTGGGTTGTTAGGGGGGGAGAAAGAGGGGGGAGACAGAAGGACAGAGGGGGGAGACATGGGACAGGGAGCAAACATACGCAGCAGTGGCCCCAACGGCAAAGAGAAGCCGGGCCAGCAACAGCTGGGGATACACATTGGTGGCCTGGACGGACAGGACGAGGGCCAAGGCAATGACGACGTAGCCAATGACGGCCACGAGGCGGACGCCCAGACGGTCGGACACGAGGCCCCAGACGGGACAGGCGACGAGGGCAACGAGCTCGTCGACGAAGCCGAGGGTGCCGACAATGTCGCCGACGCCCTTCTTGACGCCAATGCGGTCGGTGATGACAAAGGAGATGCTGCTGTTGAGGAAGACGAGGAAGGAAATGGAGAAGAGCGAGATGCCGAGCAGGTAGGTGGCGGCCTGGAGCGGTGTGGTAGACCGCGCAAACGGCAGCCGCCGCATGACAGAGGCCATGATGGGGGGGGGGGGGGGGGGGGTGAACGTTTGGTCGCGGTCGAGATCGAGATCGAGTTCGAGGACGAGATCGAGGACGAGATCGAAAAAGACAAACAAGAGGAACAGCAAGGTCGAGCCGACGTCCAAGTCGAGGCCGAGACCGAAAGTCCAAGAATTGACCAATAATGGCAGATCCGAGATCACAATGTACACAAGCGATGGCTAGAAAAATGCTCGTGTGCCCGTGTCGCCCTGGGCGAGGGATCGTCGTGTCTCAGACGACATCAGCTAAAGAGCTTCTTGGACGCGCGGAGCTACGAAGGACTTACGAGGGTCAGGCCAGCGCTAGCCATGTTCCTGCCGCTGCGGCGGTTTGTTCGCAGAGGCCTAAAACGCGGGGCGCTTCAGGGCCCCCAGGGCCCCCCCAGGGCCCAGAGTGCCCGTAGCAGGGGCACCACACCCTCCCCCGGCGGCCGAGGTCGGGATGGACCAGGGCCTAGTCCACTTTTGGCGTGTTCCCCTCGCTTATCGCGGCGATACGGGTGTTTTTGTGCAAGTTACCGAAGATACTTTGTACGGGTATTACTTGTGATTTTTTTTTTCGCACGGCGGATCGAGTCCGAGAGAGAGAGAGCGACAAGTTGCTACGCAAGTCGCCCGCCGCGCGCACGACCGACCCCGCCCCACCCACACCCCTACGAGCCCACCGAACCTCCCGAAACATGTCAGCCTCGCTGCCGGGCAGCCGTGAGCTGCCGGCGTCGCAGTACGACCTCAACACGTACTGGGGCCGCGTGCGGCACACGGCCGGCATCACGGATCCGCGCACGCTGCTGGTGAGCAGCGCGGGGCTGGAGCAGGCCAAGCGGGCCATTGTGGCGTACAAGAAGGGCGACGTGGCCGAGATGACGCCGGAGCTGTGGCAGGCCAAGAAGATTGTCGACTCGACCTTGCATCCGGGTGAGAGAGCCCGAGAAAAAGAAAGAGCCCGAGAAACAAAAAGGTGGTCACCAAAAAAAAATACTAACAGACCAGACACGGGCGAACCGGTCCTGCTGCCGTTCCGCATGTCGTGCTTTGTGCTGACCAACCTGGTGGTCACGGCCGGCATGCTGACGCCCGGCCTCGGCACCACGGGCACCGTGCTGTGGCAGATTGCCAACCAGTCGGTCAACGTGGCCGTCAACAGCTCCAACGCCAACAAGTCGTCGCCGCTGACCTACGGCGCCCTGGCCCAGTCGTACCTGCTGGCCGTCGGCGCCTCGTGCTCCGTCGCCGTCGGCCTCAACAGCCTCGTGCCGCGGCTGCGCTCGCTGGCGCCCTCGACGCGTCTGCTGCTCGGCCGCCTCGTGCCCTTTGCCGCCGTCGCCACCGCCGGCGCCCTCAACGTGCTGCTGATGCGCGCCGACGAGATCCGCACCGGCATTGACGTGTATCCGGTGGGAAACCAAGGCGGCGACGGCACGTCGCTCGGCCGCAGCCGCAAGGCCGCCACCCTGGCCGTCGGCGAGACCGCCCTCTCGCGCGTCCTCAACAGCTCGCCCATCATGGTCCTGCCGCCCCTCGTCCTCATGCGCCTGCAGCGCACCGCCTGGCTGCAGCAGCGGCCCCGCCTCACCCTGCCCGTCAACCTCGGCCTCATCACCGCCACCAGCTTTGTCGTCCTGCCCCTCGCCCTCGCCGCCTTCCCCCAGCGCCAGAAAATCTCCGCCGACACGCTCGAGCCCGAGTTCCACGGCCGCGGCGGCGCCGGCGGCCTTGTCGAGTTCAACCGCGGCATATAAAGGATGGGGGGGGGGGGGGGGGGGGGGGGACATCTGGGCCGCTTGGCTGTTGGCATGACGAAAAGAACGCGCCATTAGAATCACGTGACATGGAAACGTGATGCAGAAACGTGATCGCGGTCGGGCACCGCCATTCGCTGGGGCCCCAAAATAGGCTACAAAAATACAGAGTATGACCAAGAAAAATAAGAACCGCACATGGGAACCACCCGCGTCTTCGGACGGTATCGCCCTGTCGGGAAACGAGGGCAACCATCGGGGGGGCCTGGCCAACGCCGCCTCTGCACCAATTTGGACACGCGCCTGCCAAGTGGCTCGCACTGGCCTGTCGTACTGCTGCTGTGCGATAGCCACATCAACGAGCAGGTTTTCTCCTCTTTCCTCCCCCCCCCCCCCCCCCCCCCCCCCTCCCCTTCCTCTCCCACCCTCTCCCCATTCTCCGCTGCCTCCCGAGAGGGCGACGGGTACGTAAGATACTACTGTGCAACTTTTGCGACTCGCCTGCCTGCAGCTAAGGGCCAGAACCACTTTTGCGGAGTCGTGGCGCCGCCTGGGAGTCTCTCCTCCGCTTTGGCACGCACAGCCTTTGCGTCCTTTGGCTTTTGGTCATGCTGCGTAAGATACTCGAGCTACGCAACTATTCTCCTGCAGCTTCTCTGTCTGCACCTTTCCCCCCTTGCGGCTGTCTTGGCAGGCCACACTGCCATGTCCAGTGGCGATATTTCCCACCCGGCAATTCCTGATGCACCTCGCCGTGTCAAACAGACTATTTTCCCACTGTCCCTTTGTTTTCTGTTTATTTCGAGACAGACCGTCTGATGGCTGTCCGTGAACATGGCCTCATCCTCTGAGTATTGTCCAGGGGGTCACGGGGGACGCTGTAGAGGGCGGAAACACGGGGATGGAAGGAAATGGCAGGGAGCAGCAGGGGCGGTGGCTGCTGCTGCTGCTCTAGGCATGTCATTACTCCGAGGTGGACCCTCCCTCCCCCCCAGTCCAGGGCTTCAGTGGAGAGGGCGGGCGGCCAAATAGGTAAGCTGGCTTTGTTGTGTGGCAACACGGCCAGACAAAGCAGAAAATCGGGCAGAGGAGGACTCGTTACGGAACGAGGCCTGGCTTGGCCCAACGGGCGCCCGATTCCCTGATTTCCCAGACGGCTGCATTCTTCGCCGGCCTGGTTTGTTTCGGACGGCTGTCTCGTATCTGGTCTTTGCTATTATTTTTTTTTCCAACACACAGGCTTGGATTTCACTGGACACAGTGCTCCCGTCTTCTGCGCACGGTCCTACGACCAGGTCTGAACATGATGCAAAAACAGGATGGGCAACCGGATGAGAAGACGGTAAATTTGTTCTAGAGCCTTTTGGAGTCAAAGACGTACGGGACCACGCGTAGCAGCGGGCGGGGAATAGAAAAGGGACACAGAGAGGCCTGGTGGGTGGTGAGTCGAGTGTTGTGCTGCGTGACGAGAGATAAGAGCGTCAAGGCCGTGCTCCGCAGGATCGCCTCGATCTGCACTGTCTCCGGCACCGTCCAGAGGGCTCCTTTCCCCTCCCAGCCAACACCCGCCCCAAGCCAGCGCCCCCCCCCCCCCCCCCTTCGACTCCGCCTGCAAAATTGTATGGCGAGACGCACGGCAAACCACGACAGCACACTACTGGCCAGGCTTCTAGGCTCTTTTGGCACTTTCCTCTCCCGTCCTCTCGAACACTGATCCAGCCCTCTTCTCTCAACCACCACCCACGCTCGTCTTGTCTGCGTTTGCAAACCTGGTGTTTGTCCTACCCACCGCCCTGACGCTCGTCAACGCTTGTCTCTCTTCACTTTTTTCTTGCTGGACAACGGAGCCCCCGAAAACAGAGGGCGACTCTTGCCGATATCTTGCCCCCCAAACCTTTTGCAGACCCTCTGCGACCGACTCAGGAGAGCCGGCAATCGTTTTCCCGCACCCTCGCTGCCCGTGCAGAGTGCTCACTCGGGACGTACGGCCTGCCACACGACGGGCAAGCCGTGCCCCGTCTGGGAATTTGTCGGCCGGCAGTCGAAGCGGCCGATTTTGCGTGTTTGAACTGTGCGGCCAAACAGACGGTAGCAGGCCCTTGTTTTGGGGCCTAGCCCACTGGAGCAGGCCTCTGGGCGCTGACAGAGCCCTGTATTTCCGGGGCAGCTCGCGCACCACAACCCCCACAAAGTCTCTCCCCTCCCCTTCTGCCACTCTACCCATTTTCCTTACTCCCCCGTCTGCGTCGTCGTCTGCGGACGAGTTCAATTCAGCACAGCACGTCTCTCCTTCACCATGTCGACACCCACGACGGCCACTGCGACACTCCCCCAATACTCCGGCTTCCACCCTTTCACGCACCAGTCGTCCTACCTTCAGACGCTGCCTGCCCATTATCCGTCCGTCTCGACTCCGACAGGCGTGCATCTGCCGTCGCCGGCCGCGATGACGAACGGCGTGGCCGTGTCGAGCCACCCACGAGCCGTCTATCACGACGGCGCTGCCACCATGGCGGCATCACACTACGCACCGATCCGCAATGCCAACGTGGCCGCACCGCCGGTGCACAGCACATCTGCAGCGGAAAACACAAGTCCGTCACCCGACGGCACGCTGCTCTCACGAAAGCGACGTCGGTCGGGCCCGCCCGACTGGGACACATTTTACAAGAATGGCCTGCCGCAGGAGGTGATTGTCATTGAGGACACGCCGGAGCGCGAGCAAGCTGCTGCGGCCGCGCGAGCCGACGGCAGCGGCGCGACCGATGCGTACCCCTACGACTCGCAGGCGGCGAGCGGCGACTCGCAGGTGGCCAAGAAGCGACGACGACTGGACGAGACGGTGTCGACGGCCAGCACGCTGGTGGCGAGCGGACGATACGACCCCGTGTACAACTACGCACACCCGAGCGGGTCGACGACGTCGAGCGAGCGGACCAATTCGAACTCGTACGCCAACGCGGCGGTGACGGCGGTCAACACGGCGACATCATCGCTGGCGTCGACACGCGCATACCCGGCCTACGAGGTGGTGGCGGACACGCAGAAACAGAGGCGGACGACACGGCAGCAGGCGGCCAATGAGTCCAAGAAGCGAGACCCCGACATGACGGCCATGGGCCTGGCCTTTGCACACTACCGGCCACCGCCCCTACCGCCTGTGAAGGCGCCCGACGTGGACGTCAAGGTGATTCATGATGTGAGTTTCGGCGCCAAGGGTTCAGCCTAGAGACGACACGGTGCAGTTGCTCATGACTTTCCAGACGCGCTATGACAAGAACGTCAAGGTGGATGACGACGATGGCCACTATATTGTGGTGCCAGACGCGGATCTGACGGAACGCTGTACGTATTCCCTTTTCCGGCGTGAATCGGGTGGTGACACGACTGACGTTATTCTTGTTGTGTACAGACCAATTGATGAAGCTGCTCGGCCAAGGCACGTTTGGCAAGGTGGTGCAGGCACGGGACCGGCGGACGAAGAAGCTGGTGGCGATCAAGATCATCCGGTCGGTGCAGAAGTACCGGGACGCGTCACGAATCGAATTACGGGTGCTGGAGACGCTCAAGGCGAACGACCGGGAGAACCGCAACCGGTGCATCCATCTGTTTGAGTGCTTTGACTACCGGAGTCACATTTGCATTGTGATGGACCTGCTGGGGCAGAGCATCTTTGACTTTCTCAAGGGCAACTCGTTTGTGCCGTTTCCGAACAGCCAGATCCAGAGCTTTGCGCGGCAGCTGTTTACGAGCGTGGCCTGTGAGTGTCTTACGAAGGGGAGATGGACAGATGGACAGATGGATAAATGGACAAATGGACACTGACAGCCTAGTTTTGCACGACCTGCAGCTGATCCATACGGATCTGAAGCCGGAGAACATTCTGCTGGTGGACGCCAACTACCAGACGTTTACGTACAGCCGCAAGATCCCGTCGTCGTCGACGATTGTGGCACGGCAGGCGTCGCAGCGCAAGGTGCTGCTGGACACGGAGATCCGGCTGATCGACTTTGGATCAGCGACGTTCCAGGACGAGTATCACTCGTCGGTGGTGTCAACACGGCACTATCGGGCGCCGGAGATCATCCTGGGGCTGGGGTGGTCGTTTCCGTGCGACATTTGGAGCATCGGGTGCATCCTGGTGGAGTTTTTCACGGGGGATGCGCTCTTCCAGACGCACGACAACCTGGAGCACCTGGCGATGATGGAGGCGGTGTGCAACAGCCGGATCGACACGCACCTGGTGCAGCAGGTGACGCGGACGACGCGGAACGGGGGCAACCCGGCGGCCAAGTGAGTGTTGCAGAGGGCGAGACGGAGAGACGGAGAGACGGAGAGACGGAGAGACGAAGAGACGGATGCTGACCAGGACAGACACTTTAAGCGGGGAAAGCTCAACTATCCGGCGGCAGACACGACGCGGGCGTCGCGGCGGTTTGTCAAGGCGATGAAGCGGCTCAATGTACGTGGGAGGTGGCGAGGCGACAGGCGAGAAGCACGGGCTGACAGAGACAGGACATTATCCCGCGCAACAGCAACTTTATGAAGCAGTTCCTCGACCTGCTGCGACAGATCTTTGTGTACGACCCGGCGAAGCGGATCACGGCCAAGGCAGCGTTGCAGCACCAGTGGTTCCGGGAGGTGCCGCTGCAGGACGACGGGATGGTGGCGGCCAAGATCCGGTTACAGCGGCAGGCGACGGCGAGCTGAGAGCGGGAGAGGAGGCGGCCACGACGTGGCCCTCAGACACTACAGCTGCGCCGCGAGGACGGGCCTTGATGTGCGAGGACGAGCCACGGACGAATGTCTGGGCCGACACCGTACAGCCATACTACCGACGAGACGGTCGGAGTACTGGAGGCCACGCAGAACACGGAGGTGACGGAGATGACGGAGATGAAGATGGCACGATCACAAGATCATGGAGACCACAGAACACAAAGGCAGAGGACACGGGCATAGGAAGGAGCTGGCGGGGCGGATTGCGCCGAGGGTCATCTTTGGGACAGGTTTTTGTGGCGTTTTGTTGTCGACACGAAGTTTGCATGTTTCCGTTCTTTTTCCCTTTTGTTGTGGTATACCAAGAGCACCAAGATCTACTAGGCTGCGGTGGATTTTTGCGGCACAAAGGGGACCTGGACGGGTCCCTATACGAGGGAATCTGGCAGAGACATGAGCGAGAAGACCTTGGGGTTCCTGGGTCAAAGCAGCATGGCGATGATGTCGAAGAATAGAATCTGCATGGACAGCGCTTTGGGCCCGTGATTGTGTTGTGGTGGACGGACGAACGAAGAGAGCGGACGGGCGGACAAAGAGAGGTGAGTATGCACAAGGGGGTTTGTGTGGTGTTCTTTGTCTTTGAGATGCTTTTTGTTGGAGCCGCTGTGAGGGCTCTGTCCAGTGGCCAAGTGTGTGGATCTGTTCAGCGGACAGGTCTTTTGGGCACGACGGCTACATAGTCGGGCGGGCTGCCGCGTGCGATGCCAGACAAGCCAGCAGCAGAGAGAGTTGAGACAGGTTGGCCAACGAAGCGACAGCATTTCCTGACCTTGACTTTAGCAAACGCAAACGACAAGATGGTGGTCTCGATGGACGACATGACCAAGGAGGAGCTGGACGCGCTGGCGGCCATGCTGTCGCTGCCGACGGAGCAGATGGAGAGCGCGGACCAGCGGGGGACGGTGCGGCCGTGTGGCAGCTGGCTGGCGGACCAGGCGGGGTGGGTGCGACGGCTGCCGCGACGACTGCGGCGGCCGGCGGGGGGTCCGCGGAGCTGGGCGGTGCTGGCATCGCAGCTGGCCAAGCGGGTGGCGCTGGGGGTGGCGGGCGG
>RQWE01000514.1:0-10278 GCA_004028395.1 Leptographium galeiforme
GCTGGTGCGGAAGCCCGACAGGTACTGGTCGGGCCAGGGGTGCTCGCGCAGGAAAATGTTGGCGTCCTTGAAGCCCTGCAGAAAGACCTGGAAGCTGCCGGGCTTGGCCGGCAGCGGCTTGCCGTTGCGCGAGTGCGAGTAGCGGTCCCAAAAGGGGTAGTGGAACGACTTGGACGCGAGGTAGACCACGTCCGTGTACGGCACCATGTGCGTCTGCAGCTGGGCGTCGAGCACGTACGCGGCCGCCTCGCTGACATAAGACAGATTCGGGATGAGGCTGTTTGTTAGTAAGAACCCTCTCTCTCTCTCTCTCTCAAAAAAAAAAAAAAAAAAAAAAAAGAAAAGAGCAACACCCACCACGCTCGCCCGAAACAGCACGGAAACAGGTTCCGGTGGATCCACTTGTTCCACTTGGGGTTGCCGGCCGCGTACGGCTCCTCGTCCTTGGGCTTGAAGACGCCCACCACCTTGCCGTCGGGACTGCGCGCAAAGTAGCTGCCCGACGAGCCCTGCGCGATCATGCGCGGGTGCACGCCCTGCGCAATGGCCGTGCGCACGCTGCCCACAATCGTCTCAAACGTCGCCCGCGTCATGTGCGTGCCGTCGTCGCCCGCCGCCTCGCTGGCCGCCGCCGCCGCCGCCAGGCCCTCGGCCGTCACCGGCCGCACGCCCTCGGGCGCCTGGAACACCGAGTAGTGGATCTCCAGCCGGCCCTCCTCGTCCGCGTCCGAGCCCGTCCGCCGCCGCCCGCTGCCGCGCTTGAACTTGGCCGCAATCTCGTCGGCCCATCGCTCCAGCCGCGCGTTGATCGCCTTGAGGTCCACGCCCGAGTTGGCCCGCCGCCGCCGTCCGCCGCCGCCGCCGCCGAGCGTATGCGAGTATCCATAGTTTGGGCCTTGGTTGTACCCAGCCCCGTGCCCGTACCCGCTCGGCAGCGACGACGACGGCACCGCCCGCGGACCGGCCACCGTCGCGTATCGCGGCCCGCTGTCGCCCGCCTGCAGCGACGCAAAACTCGCCCCCAGCCCGTCCTGCGCCTCCTCGTCCGAGTCGTCCGAGAACCGGTCTGCCTGCGCCAGCCGCTCGTACCCCGTCGTCGCCGGTCGTGCTCGTGCCATGGTCTTTTCGAACAGGGTCGACACTTTGACAAGAGGCAAAAGGAAAAAAAGAAACGTCGTACGCTGCCCCGTGACTCGTCGATACTGGAACCACACCACTCTGCTCCGCGGACAAAGCTACCCTGTCTCGTGTCGGTTGCCGACACAATGCCGACTCGCTGTACTCGTACTTTTGTGCGTCGGTCGTCGCGTGTGTCGTGGAAAAGGAGTCAATGCTGTCGTCACGCCTCCTCGTAGCTTCCCCCAGGCACGCTAGCCATCGACCCACTATCGTCGTGCTGACTAATCCGGAAATGTGTTCCTTTGCAGTACCCGCAATCCAGCACTATTTTGCACGATTTGCACTATTGGTACAGAGTCCTCGCCTCTCTCCCCTACATCTCCTCCTCGTGCCGCAGCCCCGCGTACTCGGACCCCTGGTTCGCCGTGCTCAGTCGCGCACACAGACTCAGCAGCACCACCGTCTCCGTCGCCGCGTAGTGGTTCAGCGCGTCCAGCAACACCTGCAGGTTGCGTCCAAACAGGTGTTCGTACTTTGCCAGCCGCTCCACCAGCAACCGCGTCTCCTCCTCGGGCGCCGGCGTGGCTGCTCCACCGCTGTGACCCGCCGCCGCTGCCTCCGCCTGCCGCTGTGCCTGCATCTGCTGCAGCGCCGCCCACCGCGCCGGCGTCGCGTCGCGTGGCCGTGTCGGTCCCGCCAGGTCGCTGTCAATCTTGTCCATGTTGCGCGTCAGGTAGCTGACGTAATTGACAAACGAGAAGCACGTGTGCATCAGTTTGGCGTGGATCTGGGGGTCAGCGTCGGGCACAGTTTGCATACGAATCCGTTCACCCACCTTGATGAGCTTGCCATTGGTCAACATGCACTCCTTGAGACACGTGTCGAGAAAGTCGACGTGGTCCTTCATCAGCTCGTCGACCGTCCGGCCGGGGCGCAAGGGCGGGTCGGCCGCGGTCGTCTCGGCTGGCCGGTCCGAGTGGTCGGTCGACTTTTCACTCGACTTGTCCGTCTTCTCGCCCGACTTGTCCGTCTTCTCGCTCGCCTTCTCCGCCTTCTCCGTCTTTTCCGCCTTCTCCGTCTTCTCCGTCTTCTCCGTCTTCTCCGTCTTCTCCGTCTTCTCCGCCTTCTCCGTCTTCTCCGTCTTCTCAACCTTCTCCCCCGCCTTCTTGCCCTCCTCCCCCACCCCCTCCAGCCGCGCCATAAACGCCTGCCAGTTCGGCTCAATCACCTCGGCCGTGCAAAACGCCAGCAGCTGCTGCACAAACACCAGCATCCGCGCCCGCAGCGTAAACAGCCGCCGCTTCCACGTCGCCACCTCGCGCGACGACGACCGGTGGCACCACGCCAGCTCCGCCATCTGGCTCTGCCACGTCGTGGCCAGCTGCGACTCTAGGTGGTGCAGCGACAGCAGGAACCGGAAGAGCGCCTGGTACCGCCAGATCGTCTTGCGCCCAATCACCAGCGACACCGGAAACGGCACCGCATAGTCGAGCTGCATCGACGCGTACCCGTCCGCGTCCGCACTGGCCGGCCCGTCTGTCGAGCCGCCGCCGCCGCCGCCGCCCAGCACCGCCGACAGCGCCTCGCCCTGGTCGATGCCCACCGTGATACCGGAAATGTTGACCACGCGCTGCAGCGCCTGCACCAGCGTCGTGTTGTTCATCTCCACCTTGACGTCCTCCTTGAACGGGTCCAGCGCCACCGCGCTGCCCGGCTGCCGCAGCACCAGGTCCAGCAGCGACTGCAGCTTGCCCGTGTTGACGGCCCGCAAGCTGCGCTTGCGCAGCTCGTTGTGGCCCAGCTCGAGAAAGTAGGTGAAATAGTCGGCCGGGTCCAGCAGAAAGTAGTGCTTGACCGACCGCAGCCGCGCCGGCAGCGCGTGCGCCGTCAGCAGCAGCCGCATCAGGGCCGCGTTGGCGTGCGCGTACGCCGCGTGGATGTTGTCGAGGAAGCGCGCGTCGTCAAAGCTCGTCGGCACGTCCGTGACGCGCGCGCTCATGTCCACGCCGCCGCACTCGCGCACCACATTCAGGTACTTGCCGGCCAGCAGCACCTTTTCGCGCACGCCGGCCAGCTGCGGCGGCACGTCGCGCTCGCGCAGCGTGTACCGCCGGTCCCAGTACTCGTCGGTGTAGTCGACCTCGAGCATCTCGCGCCGGATGCTCTTCTGCTCCTTGACCAAGAACTCGCCGTGCGGGTCGCTGATGCCGCCGTGGTGCAGCCACTCGTTGAGCATCCCCATGTACGGCCGGCTCGCCTCCCGCAGCAGCGCCGTCAGCAGCACCCGCGCCGCCGGGTCGCCCGCCATGGCCTCGAGCCGCCGCGTCACCGTCTCCAGCACCGCCGCCCCCTTGCACATCTTGGCCGTCGCCGCGTGGCCCGGCACCAGCTCGCCGCCCTCGCGCAGCTGGCTGATGATCTTGTCGTAGTCGTCCACCCCGTCCTCGCTCGACTCCGTCTCCTCCTCCTCCTCGTCCAGCAGCCCGTTCTTGCGCAGCAGCTCCTGCGCCAGCGCGTACAGCTGCTGCAGCATCTGGCCCGTCCCCAGCATCTGCACGTGCAGCACGTGCAGCGTGAACCCGGCGTCGGTCAGAAACTGCGTCTCCAGCTGGCCGATCAGCACCAGGTAGTCCTGCAGCAGCCCCCGCACCGCCGCGCACAGCGCGTGGTTCACCAGCCCAAACGCCTCCCGGCTCTGCACGTCCACAAACGCCGACAGCGCCGCGTAGTGCGTCGCCGTCCGCAGCATCGCCACCGTCAGGTCCTGCAGGCTCGGGTCCAGCCCCGCCAGGATCCGCCACGTCGGCCCCGACAGCCGCTCCCGCTCCTCCTGCGCGTCGTACCCCGTCGCGTACCGAATGTACTGGCCCTCGCACCCCATAAACACGCACAGCAGGTCCTCCAGCATCGCCGCCTCCTGGGCCTCGAGCGACATGCTGCCCAGCGCCGCCGGCTGCAGGCTGGCCGGCATTTGCGACGCCACCGGCGGGATCGAGATCCGCGACGCCAGCGGTGCCGACGTGTGCATCACCAGCCGTGCTTCTGGCTGCCACCCCGCCGTCTCGACCATGGCCTCTTCCCTCGCTGTCTTTTGCTCAGGTGCTGATGACGCTGCTGCCGTCGCCGCCGTCGAAAACGAGCCCCCGCCCGTCGAGGGGCCTCGCCGCTCCGGACTGCGTGTCCGCGACACCAGCGTCTCCCGTGTCGAGATCACCGTCCTTTCTGTCCGCCTCTCGCTGACGTGTTCGCCTGCACTCGTCGGCGTCCCGGCACGTGCTGACCGGCCGCTCGGCCCCGCCCCCGCCCCGCCTCCTACTGTCGACGTCGATGACCGCCCCGCTGGCCGCGGATTGCCCGACGCCGTCCGCTTGTGTGAGGTGCTCGAGTAGCTGACCTGCGGCGACGACTCTCGAAATCGACTTTCGGCTCGGTCGCTGCTTCGAAAACTGCCGTGGCCCATGCGCGCCCGGCCGCTCTCCGCCCGCGGCTCGCTCGTGTTCCCGCTGCCACTGCCATTCGCGCCGTGGTGTGCCGCCCGCGCCGTCGTGGACGACATCGTCGAGACGTGAATGCCGTTGTCTAGCCGTGAAAAAAAAGAACAACAAAAAAGAAAAAAACGTGACAGCCACGTCGTTCCTGCAGAGAAGGCGCGTCCCATAAAGTTCCCCTTCCACACGCGAAAAGCTGCTAGTCCTTTTTGGGTCAGACGGGAGTCCCCACTTTTAGCTCCAAGCTGCGTAGGCGGTCTGTTTGCCTGGACCGAAAGCCAACTACAGCTTTCCCGACTGCAGACGTCTCCATCTTCGCGACCACGACCACCACGACCACGACCACCACGACCACCATAACCACCACGACCGCGCATCTCGACGCCGCCGTCCACGACACACACCGAGCCTCCCACACGTCGCCCCTCAGGACCGCTGTCCGCCCGCCTTCAAGATGTTCATGGCACGGTCGGAATATGGTGGGTGCTTCCAGAGACTCTTTGGGGATGGCCAGAGACGGCCAGAGACGGCCTGAGACGGCCTGAGACGGCCTGAGACGGCCTGAGACGGCCAGTGACTAGAGACCTGCTAACCACGACAGACCGGGGGATCAAGTGCGTTTCCAGACCGACGAGAAGCAGCCCTTTCCTCGTCCCCCACTTTGGCCTCTTTTCCGCCACCTTGCCGCGTCCCCCGCTGACTCTTCTTCCCCCCCCCCCTCTTCAGCACCTTCTCCCCCGAAGGCCGTCTCTTCCAGGTCGAGTACTCACTCGAGGCCATCAAGCTCGGCAGCACCGCCATTGGCGTGGCCACGTCCGAGGGCGTCATCCTGGGCGTCGAGAAGCGCGTCACCTCGACCCTGATGGAGGTCAGCTCCGTCGAGAAGATTGTCGAGATCGACCGCCACATTGGCTGCGCCATGAGCGGCCTCCAGGCCGACGCCCGCAGCATGGTCGAGCACGCCCGCGTCGAGTGCCAGAGCCACGCCTTCAACTACGCCGAGCCCCTCAGCGTCGAGAGCTGCACCCAGGCCATCTGCGACCTCGCCCTCCGCTTCGGCGAGTCCGCCGACGGCGAGGACAGCATCATGAGCCGTCCCTTTGGCGTCGCCCTCCTCATCGCCGGCTACGACGCCGCCCTCGGCCCCGACGGAAACGAGGGCGGCCCCGCCCTCTACCACGCCGAGCCCAGCGGCACCTTTTACCGCTACGACGCCAAGGCCATCGGCTCCGGCTCCGAGGGCGCCCAGGCCGAGCTGCAGAACGAGTACCACAAGGTCAGGATTTTTTGGTTGTTCTTCGTCCTTCGTTCTTCTTACTTCTTCTTACTTTTTTCTTCCTTCTTCTTTCTTTTTTTCTGCCCTATTTCTCTTTCTTTCTCTCTCTCTCTATCCCCTTCTCTCTCTCTCTCTCTCTCTCTCTCTCTCTCTCTCTCTCCCACCTGCTAACTGTCTAGTCCCTCACCCTCGCCGACGCCGAGACCCTCGTCCTCAAGACGCTCAAGCAGGTCATGGAGGAGAAACTCGACGAGAAGAACGTCCAGCTGGCCAGCGTCACAAAAGAAAAGGGCTTCCGGTTATACACCGACGAGGAGATGGCTGCTGTCGTGGCCCGGCTACCAGCAAACTGAGCCGCTGCACTGCCCTGTATCGAGTCCAGTGAAAATCAAGACACGAACCGTACTTCCCATTATCGTTTATCTGTGCCCTCGTGTCCTTGTATTCGAAAGCAAACCGCCTCCCATTATGCCACGCCCCGAACCACCGGACACTCTACGCCCGGTCGCTCAGTTTCAGCTTCTCCAGGTCCGTCTCCATGCTCAGTAGGCCCACTGCATACGTCGACCGCTCCGTCGAAGACAGCACCAGCTGCCCATTCTCCTCCTCCAGTTCGCGGATCCGATCCACAATCCGCTTCGGCCGGTTCCAGATCGACTGCGGTACCTCCACCACGTCCGTTGGTGACTCGTACGGCGGCCCACGGCCCATGCTGGCCGCCTTCATCCAGCCCGTCTCGCATCCAATGGCAATGTGGCGGGCCGATTGCCAGCCCGTCAGCCGCGCCACATTGTGCATCCGCCGCACGGTCCAGTGCCGCTGCGCCGTATCCATAAACTGTCCGGTGTCAGCAAACGCCACCCTGTGTGTCTGGAACGAGGGCCTACCTGCACAGCCGCCACAAACAGCGGGAACGAGCTCTCAATAGAGACAGCACCAAGCAGCGTGCTGACATGCACCATCGTCGACAGGTCCTCCACCGTCAGTCCCGCAACAATGCGGCCAATCTCCGTCGCGTAAGGCGCCGTTTGCCGGCCGGACATGGCGGCGGCGGCCATGGCAATGTGCGGCATCGACGGGTGGCAGCGGTAGAGCACAATCAGGCCCATGTAGTAGTTCATCCAGATGCTCGCGATGCCGTACGTGCGGTACTTGAGCGCCAGCCCAAACGGACTCCCCGTCGGCGGCTCGTACTCTGGGCCCAGCGGGTCAAAG
The DNA here is from genome assembly GCA_004028395.1 of Leptographium galeiforme. Lineage (NCBI taxonomy): Eukaryota > Fungi > Ascomycota > Sordariomycetes > Ophiostomatales > Ophiostomataceae > Leptographium > Leptographium galeiforme. Next base: position 7,099 of record RQWE01000514.1, read on the forward strand.
TCGGGGCCCAGCTGCGCCCGGAATGTCTCAAACGTCTGCCGTATGCTGTCCCATTCGATCAGCGCCGCCGCCGTGCTGGCATCAAAGTCTAGCTCCTCCTGGCTGTCGCTCGCCGGGCTCGGCTCCCGCGGCGGGCTGAAACCCTTGGGAATCGTAATGTTACCCGTCGACGGCATCATTCCGACAAACGGCGGCGGTGAGTAGCTCTGACTGGACTGGCCCGGCGGCCCATCGGGCCTCTTGGCCTTGCGCTTCCGAGCCTGGTCACGGCTGGAAAAGTCGCAGACGCGGCCGAGCAGCAAGACAAGATGGTCGTAGGTTCCATATCTGCCTTGTCAGTTCGGTCCACCAATCCACCATTGCGGCACTTACAAGGCGTCGATTTTGCCAATCGGAGCGCGAGGCGAGCACTGCGTCCAGACCTTGTACTCCATCCTGTACTGTTAATGACCGAGCCCGACGAGAAAGAAACACCGCACTCACAAAAGTCGCGTCCCTCCGAGAATGCTCTGGTAGACGTCCATCTTCGCAAACCACCAGAACAAATCACAAAAAATATGATATGTCTTGATGTCCTTGTCGGTGTACGTGTCGGTTGTAGTCCAGGCCGTCGACCGGTCCGCATCGTCGTTCTGGTCGTAGCCGACGGCGAGGCCGGAGAGCTGAGCCACGAGCCGCGAGTCGACCTGGTCAATGTCCTTGTCGGCCACGACAGGGTCTTCAGGCGGCATGCCGCCTTGATCGAGGCCTTGGCGGGACAGGGCCAGGCGCCGCTGTCGCTTGAGGGCAATCATCTTCTTGGTCATCTCGCGAAGAGGGATTTCACGCAGGATGGCGCGCCCTCCCCACAAGTGCTTGCACCACTTGTCGTGGTCCGAGTTCCAGACCTCGTAGAAGCCCAGGAGCAAGGCGGCAGCCAGCGTGGCGGGCTGCACACGGCGCGACGGGCTCTGGTAGTTGCGGGCAATGCGGCGAAGGCTCAGATGGTAGTGCTTCATGGAAGCCGTGGCCGGGACGCCCTGCAGCTTGGCCATTTGCAGACTGCCCAAGGCGAGCATGGCTTGCAGCAGGGCTGGGTGGTTGAGCGCAATGGTGGGGAACGTGTCTGGTGGTCAGCGGGGCGAGCCAGAGGGGCAGGGAGAGGCAGGGAGATGAGACGTACAGGTCCAGATGTGCTGCCTGGTACGAGGCACAGGGTGGCCCTCGAAGATGGGAGAGGGATCAACGGGGTGGCGCTCAAAGAGAGACATGCTGGGTCCGGTTACGTTGACAAAGTACCAGAACACCGAGGCGGTCTGGGCATCGTTCAGAGGCGAGTTCAGCGATGAGGGGATGTAGGTGGCGAGGACGTTGGCGTCGGAAAAGGTGGAAAAGGTGCGGAGCTGAGTGCCGTAGCTGTCAAAGGGGCGAGGCGGCAGCCGTCTGGCCACAATGGCGCCGAGGTCGTTGGCCTGCAGGTGCTCCATACTGCCGTCGTGCACGTCATCGTCATCGGACTCGGCCATGGACGCATCATCGTCCGAGTACCAGTACGCATCTTCGGAAAATGCGGCCGTGCCGTCCGGAGCCGGAGCCGGAGCTGTTTCCGGAGTCGTAGTCGGGGCCGTAGTCCGAGCCGAAGTCGACGCCTGAACTGGGGGGTGCCGGGGGGCGTCAAAACTCTCCGGGAATGGCATCACAACAGGGCCGGCGACAGAATGCTCAACGATGTAATCGGACAAAAAGGTGGGCTCGACAAACGTGGTACTGTGGCTTGGAAACGGCGGCTGCGGCTCCCATTCAGGCACGAGAGATACCTGGGTGTAGGGCTCCGGCCCAGTGGCCAGACGCGGTGCCGGTAGCGGTGCTGGCGGCAGCTGCCCCCGCATGTGGAGGACATCCGGCTGCTGGAACGGCTGCCGGAGCTGTGGATGGCCGGCGATGGCCTGCGGGGGTCTCGGGGCGATAAAGGGCAGGGAGCCTTGGGAGACAGCCCTGGCATTCTGGGCGGCGATGGACTGCGGGGTGACGAGCATCGGCTGAGCGGAGCCGGGCTGAAAGGTGATGGGGCCCATGTGGTTGGGATGGAAGGTGCCCATGGGGTCCTTGAAGATGACGCGCTGGTTGTAGCCGTCGCATTGTCTCTTGGACTTGATGCAGTTGCTGCACCGCGGCTTGGCCTCGTCGCATTTGATCCGTCTCCGGCGACAGGCTGTCCAGTCAGTCAGGGGGAGCTGTCCAGCAGGCTGGCGGCGCACGGGGGATACGGACTGTAGCAGCCGGTCTTTGTTCTCTTCTTAACGACGGACTTTTTGGCAGCCGGATCGGCGTCGCTGGCCGTGGGGGTGCTCAGGCCCCCTGATTGGGTCTCGTGATGCTGGGACGAGTCCATCGTGTCCTTCAAACTGAGCCGTAAAAGAGGCAGACAACCGGAGAGGTGGAAAAAGAGAAGACGAGATGAAGTGTGGGGGAGGGGGACGGCAAAGGAAAAAAAACAGTAGGTGGGAGGACGGACAGGCCGAGTCGAGAGACCCCGAGCAACACAAGAAATGTGCAGGCACGCGCTATGGTCACCCCTGTCCCTCCAGGTGGTCAGAGTTGTCTCTCCGGGCGGCTTGCTGAATCTCGTCTTCGTCCCTTGTCGGCTGAGACAGCAGGCTGCAACAGAGTGGCCGGCCAGAAGAGGCAAGGGATCGACCACCACAGCACAAGGCAAGGCCGTTTTGGAACAGTAGACTCGCAGACGAGACGCCTCCACTCTGGCACCCGCACTTTGGAGATCGGCGATGCCGCAACCCGGCCGTTTTCGTAAGATAGTTTAGAAAGCCCCGAGGCGTTGCAGGCGGCGGCCGATCTCTGGCAAGATGTTGATCTGCTGCTGCTGCTGCTGCTGCCACCAACGCCGCCGCTGCATTCTAACTGAGACTAACAGTGAGAGGTGCTGAGGGGGGGGGGGGGGGGGGGGGGGGGGGGGGGGGGGCGACCTGTCTGTAGCACAGACAAGGCACTTGGGTAGGATCCTGGATGGGCAGCAGTCGACCAAACGAGGCACAGCAGCTGTGGCAGCTGGGAAGGGGGCGATGAGAGGGGGAGAGGGTAACGGTGAGAGATGCTGCTGGGAGGTGGCCTCAACACAGGAGACCGGCCGTGATGCAGCAGTCGATGCCGGATGCAGGGGGATTAGTGGCGGACAGACGAATA
>RQWE01000515.1:0-10549 GCA_004028395.1 Leptographium galeiforme
GGGGGGGGGGGGGGACTCTTTAGAAACAGCAGAGTGGTCACCCACCCTCGATAAAGTCACGCAGCAGCATCTTGACGCGGCGGGGCCGCTCGCGCCGCAGCCGCAGCTCGGCCGCCGTCACCATGGGGTAGGCGGCGTACTCGGCCGTCATGTCGGCCGGGTACAGCGACGTGCGCTGCTGCCAGTCGCTCTCGTTGGAGCGGCTGCGGCGGGGAGCCGAAGCATAGCCGCGGACATGAAGCTGGTGCTGCTGGCGGCGGGCCAGCTGCAGCGACGACGCCAAAAAGGCAAAGTTGCGCCGCGGCCGGCAGGCCAGGTGGCGGAACAGCTGACGGAAGAGGCGCGAGACGGCAGGCGAGTCCATGGGAGCCGGAGTGGTGACGCTGCGGTGGAAGAGGAGAATTGGGAAAAATTGGGATCCGCAGAATTTCCATGCAAAATACTCTGTAGACCGGCAGCTGGCGGGCAGGTGGGGGGGGGCCCAATGGCGGCAGGCGCGATCAGGCACGACAAGTTACCAAAAAAAAGGGACGCTGCCTCTCCCCCTCATTCTTCTCTTCTCCCCCCGCCCCAAAAAGTAGCAAACCAAAAAGCGCGTGCTGTGGCCAGACGCAAATGTCGCTGCAGGACCACCCGCGGGCGTACGGCGTGGTGGCGCTGGCCGTGGCCTTTGCGGCCGGGGCGGTGCTGACGCTGGGGCTCAAGGACCTGTACCCAGACCTGGAGCGACGGTACGAAGACAGCCGGACGCGACACCGACAGCAGCGCCGACGGCGGCAGCGACGGGAGAGCACGGCGGGCGAGGGCGTGCAGCTGGAGGACCACGAGGCGGGGACGTCGGAGGAGGACGAGTGGTCGGTGCTGGCGGCGAGCCGGGAGAGCCTCGGGCGGGGACCGTCACAAACGCCACAAATGTCCATGTCACAGAGCGACGGCCTGAGGCAGCCGATGGGCCACAGCCGCACGGGCGTGGCCGACGGGCTGGCCGCCTGCATCGGCGACACGCCGCTGGTGCGGATCGCCAGCCTCAGCGCGGCCACGGGCTGCGAGGTGCTGGCCAAGGCGGAGCTGCTCAACCCGGGCGGCAGCCCCAAGGACCGGGTGGCGCTGCACGTGATCCGCACGGCCGAGGCGGCGGGCCAGCTGGTGCCGCACCGCGGCGACACCATTTACGAGGGCACCAGCGGCAGCACGGGCCTGTCGCTGGCGCTGCTGGCGCGCGCGCTGGGCTACGGCGCGCACATTTTCATGACCGACGACATGGCCGTGGAAAAGAGCCGGCTGCTGCGCGAGATGGGCGCCGTGGTCGAGCGCGTGCCCGTCGTGCCCATTGTCGACCCGGCGCACTTTGTGCACCGCGCGCGGGCGGCCGCGGCGGCCCACGCGGCCACGCACGCCGACGGCAGCCGCGGCTTCTTTGCCGACCAGTTTGAGACGCCGGCGAACGCGGACGCGCACCGGCGGACGACGGGGCCGGAGATTGCGAGCCAGCTGCACCAGAGGGTCGACGCCTTTGTCTGCGGCGCCGGCACCGGCGGCACGCTGACCGGCGTGGCCCGCTTCCTCAAGGAGGACGCACAGCTCCCGACGCGCATCGTGGCGGCCGACCCGCAGGGCTCGGGCCTCTTCCACCTCGTGCGCCACGGCGTGCTCTACGCCGACACGGAGCGCGAGGGCACGCGGCGGCGCTCGCAGGTCGACAGCATCGTCGAGGGCATCGGCATCAACCGCATGACCGCCACGCTCGAGGCCGGCCTGCACCTCGTCGACGACGCCGTCGCCGTCTCCGACGACCAGGCCTGCCGCATGGCCCGCTGGCTCGTCCGCCACGACGGCATCTTTGCCGGCTCCTCCACCGCCGTCAACTGCGTCGCCGCCGTCGCCGTCGCCCTCACCCTGCCGCCCGGCAGCCGCGTCGTCACGCTGCTGTGCGACGGCGGCCAGCGCCACCTCTCCAAGTTTTACAAGATCATTGACGAAATGGACCACGACGACGACGAGGCCGACCTGCTGGCCGTCCTCGGCCTGCCGCCACGGCACGCGTGAAGCGGAAGCCGGGCACCGCACACTCGAAGCCTGAAGCCTGAAACCTGAAACCTGAAACGCGAAACGCGAAACCTAGAAACCATTTCCTGCTTACGTAATATACACATGCTTGAAAAGAGCGGCGAGCGCCGTAAAAAAAGAGCAAAAGGTGCCTTGCGGTCTGTATGCGGTCTGCACGCTGTGCCTCACGAGAACTGTAACGGGTCAGCCAGGGTCGCCAGTCACTGCTCACACACACCGCCACACCCACCTTCCACCGGTGCCCGCACACGGTACACTCGCAAAAGGTCGTCATCGGCTCGTCGGCACTGCGCGTCTGCGCCTGCGTGTACGACACCTTTCGCTGCTTGCACTTGCCGCACGTGAGCGCGTCGCTGATGGATTTCTCCGCCATGGGCACCTGGGCCTTTTTCATGTTCTCGCTCTGCAGGTCGGTCTCGAGCTTGCGCAGGTGGGCCGACTTGAGCTCGTCCGACGACATGACCACAAAGGCGGCCGCGGCAATCTCGCCGGCGACCACGCGCCGCGCCAGCGCCGGGTTGGAGCGGTTCTTGAGGTTCTGGAAGAGCGACCGCAGCTTGGCGCGGTACTCGGCCGTCTCGCCCTTGTACGCGACAAACGCCGCCTTTTCCACCTCGATCGCCCGCGCCAGCACGCGCTCCGGCGCCTCGGTCGATCGGAACGCGAGTCCGTTGTACATGAGCCCGACGCAGTTGTCGCGGCTCTGCACGCCCGTCCGGTTGACGTCGACGCCGTCCGTCGAGAACTTGCGCTTCTCGGGGTCGCCCTGGAACGCCGGCGTGGTCGCGGCCGCCGGCGTCGAGCTGGTCGACGTCGTCGACCCGGCCGTCGTCGTCGTCGTCGTCGTCGTCGTCGTCGTCGTCGTCGTCGCCGCCGTCGTGCTCACGGCCGCCCGCGCCGACGGCGCCGGCGAGGCCGTGCTCTTGCGCAGCGGCGTCCCCGCACCGCCCGGCGAGGCCTTGCCACCACTCCCGCTCCCACCAACACCGCCCGCCCGCTTCTTGCCCAGGTCCACGGCCCGCTTCCACTTTGTCACAATCTCCGTCGCCATCGACTTGACCTCGTGGTTCGCATGCGCCCGCAGCTTGCCCACCGTGTGGCCCGCCCGCGTCGACCGCAGCACGTCCTCGGTCGGTGCCACGCCCTTTTTCAGCGTCTCCATGATCGCCAGGATGCTCGACGCCGGCTCGTTGGCCGCAATCGCCTTGTTGAGCGCTTTGATCCGCGTCGTCAGCTCCCGCTCCACGCTTCGGTCCGACATGGCGGCGCGTCCTCTGGTGATACAACCGTGAAGGCTGGGCGGTTTGGTTTGCGATTTTCGCCTTTTGCTGTTCGCTATCGATTTCGATTTCGATTTTCGATTTTCGATTTTCGATTTTCGCTTTCGCCTTCTTTGGATTTTCAACGACCCGCTAACGTGACGGCGTCGAGACACACGTGGGGCGTCTGAGAACAGAGCAAGAAACACGAGAGAAGCGGCAGGCACACGAGAGAGGCACAAGGATGGAAAAAGGAGAGACGTTGTGGCGCAAACGAGATGGGGGGGACAGGACAGAGGGGGGGGGGGGGGGCGAACGACGGCAGGAGAGAAAGTTGCGGCGAAATTGGCTGGCCTCGTTTAGATGCTCACGAGAAACGCCAAAGCGGCTAGCGTGGTGCGAGTGACCGTGCGGCACAGTGTGTATATGACTATCCGCACTGTTGAAGCCTCGTTTCGGGGGCTCTATCTATGGTACAGAGGAGGCAAACTACGCCCCGGTCGCCGGGGCCGGCCGCAGAGCGAGATGGTAGGTCTCGAGCTGGGCGGGGGTGAGGCGGGAGGGGCTGCGGACGGCGAGGTCCTCGCCTTTCATGCTCTTGGGGAAGGCAATGACGTCGCGAACGGACGAGGTGCCGCTGAGGAGGGCGACGAGGCGGTCGAAGCCGAGGGCGAGGCCGGCGTGGGGCGGACAGCCGGCGCGGAGGGCGGCGAGGAGGTGGTCGAACTGGGCGACGCGGCGGTCGTCCATCTGGAGGATGTGGCGGAAGACGAATTCCTGGACGGCGGCGGCGTGGATGCGGCGGGAGCCGCCGCCGAGCTCGACGCCGTTGACGACGAGGTCGTAGTGGTCGGCGCGGGCGCGCAGGGGGTCGACGGCGAGCAGGTCGAGGTCGGCGGCGGTGAGGGGGGCGGTAAAGGGGTGGTGGGTGGCGGAGAAGCCGGCACGGCCGCCCTGGCCGGGCTCAGCGACGGTGTCGGTGTCGCGGGTGAACATGGGGAAGCCGACGACCCAGAGGAAGCGGAAGTCGGGGGACAGGGCGACGAGGCGCTGGGCGGCGGCGGCGCGGAAGGCGTCGAGCCGCAGCTGGCCGAGGGCGGTGGAGCCGCCAGAAAAGTCGGGGCGATCGGGGCGGGCCTGGAAAAAGAGCACGTCGCCGTCGTGCAGGTCGGCGAATTCGGGGTCGACGTCGGCGAGGGCGGCGGCGGCTTCGTGGCCGAGGGCGGCGAGGCCGCCGAGGGGCTGGGCGTGGTCGACGATGAGGACGGCGGGGGCGCCGTGGGGATTCTGGGCGAGCGCCGGCGGCAGGCCGTCAAAGAGACGCTGGACAAACGCACGGGCCGCCTTGGAGTTGCCGCCGACGTCGAGCCGCAGCCGCACGGCCTCGACGACGGGCGCGTCGAGCGGCGAGATCATGGCGACAAAGGCGGGCGGCAGCAGGCCGTCGAGGCGGTGGATGCGGCCGGGGATGCGCAGGTCGGGCTTGTCGGAGCCGTAGGCGGCCATGGCGTGGTGGTAGGACATGTGCACAAAGGGCGTGTCGGGCAGGGGCGGGTACTCGGCCGAGCCGGGGGCGGCGACGGCGACGGGGGTGGGCACGAGACTCGTGTGCTCGGCGGTCTCGTCCGAGTCGACCCGCTCCAGGCGGTAGTGCTCGCGCACGTGGTGGTAGAGGGCGCGCACGAGCGACTCGACGGCGGCCATGACGTCGGCGCCCGAGCTAAAGGCCATTTCCAGGTCGAGCTGCGTGAACTCGGGCTGGCGGTCGGCGCGCAGGTCCTCGTCGCGGAAGCAGCGGGCAAACTGAAAGTAGGCGGGCGCCGCGCCGGCGGCCATGAGCATCTGCTTGAACTGCTGCGGGCTCTGGGGCAGCGCATAGGCCCAGCCGCGGCGGCGCGTCGGCACGACAAACTCGCGGGCGCCCTCGGGCGTCGACTTGAAGAGGACGGGCGTCTCGAACTCGACAAAGTGTCGGGAGACGAGCAGCCGCCGCAGCCGGTCGGCCACGTCGCTGCGGAACGCCAGCCGCCGCCGCAGCGCCGTCGAGAAGCGCAGCTGCAGGTGGCGGGCCGTGGCCGGGAAGACGGCGCCGCGCGAGACCACGGTCGTCTTGGGAAACGTGCTCAGCACGACCAGCCCGGTGAGACGCACCAGCACGCGGCCGCGCGCGTCCGGGCCCGTCTCGACCTCGCCCGTGGCCGCCACGGCGCTGAACGGGGCCACGGCCCGCAGCTGGGCGTGGACGGCCCGGGCGGCCGCCTCGTCGACGCCCTCCTCCCAGCCGGCGCGCACCTGCACCGTCGCGCGCACCTCGCCGGCGCGCACCACGTCGGCAAACGCCACGCGCCCCGACACCTCGCGGCGCCGCCCCAGAAAGCCGTGCACCGTGACCGTCTCGCCCTGGACAAACGCCGTCGCCGGCGAGGCCGGCGGCACGTGGACTGTGCCGGGAAAGCTTCTGTTAGCATTGTACAGCCTTTTTTTTTTCTTTTCTTCCTGCGTCTCCCTCCCTGCCACGTACAGCTCTGCTTGTACTCGGCCCACTGGTCGGCCGTCACGGCCGCCTTGGCCTCCTTGGCCTCCTTGCCGCGTGGTTGGGTCGTCGTCGTCGTCGTCGCCATACACCGCCACGCTGCCCCAACACACGCCCCCCGCCTGCTGCGGACGGCTCGCAGACTCCCCGCCACCTGCACGCTTCGGAACGGAAGCACCCTTGCTGACATGGCCGCTGTTGACTTGGCCCCAACTGTCGTCTGCTGCACCCTCCAAAATGTGCTACAGCGCCAACACGGCTCCAAGCACCCCACACTGTCCCCATGGCTCGGACCAATGACATCCCGCTCCGAGACCCGCAAAAAAAAAATCGCTTATCCCAGCTCGCCAGCTTTTTTTCTTTGGCCTCTTCTTTCTCTTCTCTCCATCCTTCCAATTCAAACCAATGTGAGCACTGCCTACGCCCCGACGCGCAAAGTCCGCAACACTAACTCGGCCTAGATGATGAAACCTGCGTGTCTCCTATGATGCTTCCCCCTGTGCGCCGCAGCCGACTCTCGCCCTCGGGTGCTCAAGTGGTCGGTTGTGGTGGCACACGGGGGAATCGTGAAATAAGCGTTCGGCACACCCGACCTTGTTTACTTTGGACGCCATACAGTACTCTGACCACGTTTGAGGAAGGACAAGCTGCTGCGGCGTGTCGAGCAGTTTGTCGAGCAGTTTGTCGAGCCGTTGGTTGCACAGCAGCGAGCGTCTGGTGTTTGCATCACGTCGTGTATTTGTGTATTTGTGTATTTTCTACTGGTGTTGCTGCGCTTTGCTTTTGTCCATTTTACTCACTGTGTCTACCTATCAACTGTTTTGCTTTCCGCCCTCTATCCTACTTTTGCCATTCCTACTCTTAGGACTAATCTGTACACATACTGTAACATTGCCCGTCTGTACACACTATCATTGCCCTCTGTACACACTATCATTGCCCGTACATAATAAATCTTCACCAATCACCTGTGCCCCACCGCCACACCGCTGGGCTGTGGCGCCCGACGTCAGTGCCCCCCGGCCTAGCAGCCCGCTAACAGCTGCCGTCCGTCCCAGTTGTGCTCTCCTGCGCAATCTCCCCCTCTGCCCAATCTGCCACACTCTGTTTTCTCTCCCTCGGCGCCGCTCCCACGACCCCCGGCCGCAATCCTGCACGCGCATCCTCCCGCCTCGTGCCCCTGCCGACCCTGCATTCTGCCGTGCCGCTACTCCCCCGACGCCACCGTTTGCGACGGCCAGAACCCGAAATCCCGCTCTTGCCGATTCTTACCGCTTCGACTGCTTCGACCTCGATTCCCGCTTCACCTCTTGCCATGGCGCCGTCCCCGGTCCGCGTCATCTCCTAGACTATCCTTCCGCGTCCTCTCCGTCCCGGCGGCGCACGGAGTCGTCTCGGCCATCGCCTCCCTTTGAGCAACCCGCTTCCTCCCCTCTCCGCCCTCTCGTCTCGCCATCATGGCCAGCTCTTTTGAAAAGTCCGTCAAGGGCGCCACCAAGATCAAGGTAAGCTCGGTCGATGGACGGGCCATCGGATCGACCGCCCTCCTGCCCCCCGATGACGACCCGGCTGACAACCACAGCTCGCGCCGCCCAAAACCAAATACATTGAGCACATCCTCATCGCCACGCACTCGGGCGAGTTCGGCATCGCCGAGGTGTTCCGGGCCCTGCAGATCCGCATGCACGAGTCCGCATGGACCACCGTGTTCAAGAGCCTCACGACGATCCACCTCATGATCCGCGAGGGCTCGGCCGACGTGACGCTGGCGTACCTGTCCAAGCACCGCAACGTGCTGATGCCGACGGGCATCACCGACGGCCACACGCAGGGCCGCAACATACGGCACTACGCCACGTACCTGAGCGAGCGGGCCAAGGCGTACCGCGACACCAAGATCGACTGGGTGCGGGCCAAGGAGACGATCCTGGAGAAGCTGACCGTCGACAAGGGGCTGCTGCGCGAGACCGAGGCCGTGCAGAACCAGCTGACGGCGCTGCTCAAGTGCGACGTGATGGATGCCGACAGCGGCAACGAGATTACCATTTTTGTCTTTCGGCTGCTGGTGCTGGACCTGCTGTCGCTCTTCCAGGTGCTCAACCAGGCCATGATCAACATATTGGGTGGGTGGTTTTCCCCCCCCCCAAGAGTCTGCGTCTCACCACTAACCGCCAGGCCACTTTTTCGAAATGTCAAAGGTCGACGCCGAGCGCGCCATGGCCATCTACCAGACCTTTACCGAGCAGACGGACTTTGTGGTGCAGTACCTGACCGTGGCGCGCATGTACGAGCACCAGACGCGTGTCGAGGTGCCCAAGCTCAAGCACGCGCCCGTCAACCTGGGCCGCCAGCTCGAGGAGTACCTGCGCGACGCCGACTTTGAGACCCATCGCCGCCAGTACCTCGCCGAGCTGGCGGCCAAGCGAGACGGCGGCCGCGCCTCGAGCTCGCGGCCGGCCGCGCCCAGCCGGTCGGCCACGATGCCGGCCTCGAGCTCCACGCCGAAGCCGGTCTCGACGTCCGGCGCGTCACGGCCGGCCCAGCCCAAGGGCCCCGACCCGGATCTCATTGACTTTTTCGGCTCCATTGAGCAGAACCAGACGCCCATGGCCATGCAGTCGGGGCTGCCGGTTGGCCAGCCGGTTGGCCAGCCAGTCGGCCAGCCGGCTGGGGCGTGGGGAAACAGCGCGATGCTCGGCGGCCAGCCCACGGGCCTGTTTCCGCAAAACGGCGGCTTCGTCGCCCAACAACCGACGGGCTTCGTCGCCCAACAGCCCACCGGCTTCGTCGCCCAACAACCGGCCGGCTTCGTCGCCCAGCAGCCGACCGGCTACGCAGCGACGAACCCCTTTGGCTTTGCCCAGGCGCCGTCGCCGGCGACCTACAACATGGGCTTTGCCCAGCCGCAACAGCAGCCGCAACCGCCGCCGCAACTGCAAATGCCACCGCAGACGACGGCGGCCTTTTCGCCCAACACGCTGGCGCCGGTGCCGCAGAACGCGGCGATGCAGTTTCCGGCGGCCGTGACGACGACGACGGCGCCACCCCAGCTGCTGGCCCTGCCGACGGGCGGCGCGCAGAACACGAACCCGTTCCGCCAGTCGATGCTCATGGGCAGCCCGACGGTGGCGATGCCGTCGCCCGCGCAGACGGCCGCGCCCCTGATGGCCACGCCCACCGGCTCGACCAACCCGTTTGCCCGGGCCCCTCCGGCCGCCGCCGCCGCGCCGCTGGTGCCGATGCGCACCGGCACCAACCCGTTTGCCAAGGACTACGGCGGCAGCCCCAGCGCCGGCTCCCACGTGCCGCTGCCCCAGCGGCCCGCCACGGCCGGCGGCCCCGACGCGCTGGCACCCCAGCCGACCGGCACGACGAACCCGTTCCGCCAGGCGGCCTTTGTCAACCAGCAGACCGGCCTCGGGTGGCAGCACAACCAGCCGACGGGCAACCTGCTCGAGCAGCTCGAGACCACGGCCGTGTTCCCGCGGCCGGCACCGCAGTGGCAGTGAGAACAAGACTAGAGGGGGAGAAAGAAAAAGGAAAGAAAATAACCCCAAGACGTAATGCAAGAGGAGCCTGGAGCGGCACGCAATCTATTTTTTTTCCCATTTTCCCATTTTCCCTTTTTTTTTTCCTCTTTTTCTCTCCTCGTTTTTATTTCCTGCTTCTTTCCCTGTTCTATTCCTTCTTCTCCTTTGCATTTCCCGATTTCCCGTACCATGTCATGTGCACTGTCCCGTGCCCTGTCCTGCGGCCCGGCCGTTTCGTTTTCGTTTTCGCCTCGGCTTCCGGCCTGACGCCTCTTGGAATACACACGGCGGTCCTGCGCGTGGCAGCGCTCTCCTAGTTTAGCCTAGCTACCCTGTACATATAATACCACAGCATCAGGCGCACGCCTGCCTTTCCAGGTGCCCAACGACCGGTAGTTGCGCTCAGGCCACGTCGACCTCCATTTTGATAGCCGGAGCGGCCGACAGAGAGCCGTCGGCAGCCATGCCGGCGCCCACCGAGGCGACCTCGGCGGCGGCAGCGCCGGGCACGGCCGACTCCTTTTCGTCGGCGACAAAGACGGCGAGGCCGGAAAAGGCGTCAAAGAGGGCGCGGGCGCAGTAGTCGTGGACGTCGTAGCCGCCGACGACGTGGCTGGTGTGTTCGCGGGCGCCCTGCAGCCAGGGGTTGCGGTACTCGGCGGCCTGGACGGCGAAGCGGGCGGGGGGGGGATCGAGGCCGGCAAAGGGGTTGTAGGGACCGGAGTCGACGGCGGCCGAGGCGGCGCCGGAGAGGCCGGCGGCCTTGCGACGGTCCTTGAGGCCGCGGATGGTGAGGCTGCCGGCGCCGGAAGAGTCGGGGTCGGGGCCGCGCAGGGTGTGTTCCTCGGCGGCGAGGAGGGCGTCGCGCTGGTGCTGGCCGCGGCGGCGGAGGAGGATGCGGGAGGCGGCGGCGGGCCCGTCGGCATCGGGGGCCTTGGCCAGGCTGTCGAGGTCGTCCTCGTGGGCGCGCAGGCGGGCGCGGCGGTCGTCCTCGTCCTGGCGGAGGGCGTCGACGCGGCGCGAGCGGGCGGCCTCTTTCTCGGCGGCGAGCCGGGCGCGGCCGAGCTCGTCGGCACGCTCGCCGCGGCGGCGGTTGCGCTCAATGTCGGCGCGGTGGTCGGCCTCCCAGCGGGCCAGCTCGGCCTCGGCGGCGCGGCGGG
>RQWE01000516.1:0-10426 GCA_004028395.1 Leptographium galeiforme
GACGAGAGGGGGAGAGAGAGAAAGGAAGAGAGTGGACGAGAGGGGGAGAGAGAGACAGGATGAGGAAAGAGCAGGAGACACGTGGAGAGAGGAGGGCGAGGAGAGCTGGAGAGGCGAGAGACGAGAGACGAGAGACGAGAGACGAGCGACGAGAGACGAGACAAGAGGGGACACAAGAGGCACCAGAAGACACCGCCAGTCACACAATCAAACACAACAGAGCAAACTCACCTCGTCGTGCCCGTGGTCGGCGCCAGCTCGGGCACGTCGAGCGAGGCCACGGAGCGGAACGACCGTTGCGGCCGCGGCCGCAGGATGTAGTCGACATCGGTAACAGCCATTGTGGCGGGGGCAGGAAGGCAAAAGGGCAATCAGACAGCAAAATACAAAAGGCAGCCACGAGGACGTGTCACGATCCAGCGTGCAGCAAGCAGCAAAGCCATCTCGGGGGAGGGAAAGGGCAAAGCGCAGGGCGGAAGAAGGAAGGAAAGGCGCAGGGTGGCGACGCGACGAGGCGCTGTTCGTAGCTAGTGCACGTGACCGAGGTTGAGTCTAGCCATTTTCTGTTTGGTGGATTTCGGTTTCGCTTTTTGGGGGGGAGAGCACTTTGGAGAAAAAAGGGCAAAGCCTGGGAAACACGGGAAAAAAGAAAGCAGGTGCCTGGCTAGACCGACGCATCGTAGTCGTAACCCCCACCCCGCACAGTGTGGGTGGCTCCTCCCCCCTTTGAGGTTCGAGTTCTTCGCTCTTTCCCAACAGACTACTCGTACTCGCAATAGTACACTCAGATACGGGTCTGGGCCCCCCCCCCATCCCCGTACTTTTACCGTATCACAAAGCTGCAAGGCTCTGGGAGAGGAAGGCGCGCCCCCCCCCCTCCTCCTCTTCTCTATCCTTCCCCTGGCAGATAGCCGTCCACAAAAAAAAATAAAACAGGGACGGCCAGGCCATCCCGCAAGTACAGTCGAGCCACGCAAAAGATACGCACACCGCATCGCCCGAGGGATTATATATAGAGGAGAGCAAAAGGCGGCGACGCTTTGGTGTTGGGATTCTCTGTTTTCTGATTCTTTGATTCTCCCTTTTTTTTTTTCCCCCTTTCAAGAACGCCGACAGCCGAACCAAGGACACGGGGGGGCAAAATAGGTCACGTGCCCAGAGGCGAACTACCAAGACCGCACAAGACTACACACAACCATGACGACAGACACAAGCATGGCGCCCCAGACGCTCAAGACGTCCAAGACGAGCAGGGCGCCCTCGACGGTGCGGTACCTGGCGCAGCGGTACGATGCGGCGGACGCGGACGGGTCGGCGCGGCGGCTGGTGCTGGCGCTGCGGCCGGAGTGGGCGAGCGTCGCGGAAGCGGTGACGTTTGTGCGCTTCACCGACGGCATCACCAACACGCTGCTCAAGGCGGTGTGTCAGTTGGCGGGCCAGACGGCGGCCGAGGCGGACGCGGAGGCGATTCTGCTGCGGGCGTACGGCCCGGGCACGGACGTGCTGATTGACCGGCAGCGCGAGGCGCAGAACCACGAGCTGCTGATGGGGTACGGACTCGCGCCGGAGCTGCTGGCGCGGTTTGCCAACGGGATGCTGTACCGGTTTGTGCGGGGGACGGTGACGCGGCCGGAGGATCTGCGGCGGCCCGAGGTGTCGCGGGCGATTGCGCGGCGGCTGGCGCAGTGGCACGCGGTGGTGCCGTGTTTGGGGGGGGGGGGGGGGGAGCAGACGACGAGCGGGAAGACGAGTGAGGAGCAGACGACGAGCGAGGGCCAACCCACAAACGAGCGAAACGAGGACCAAGAGGACCAGACGACAATCGAGCGAAGCGAGGACCAAAAGGACCAAAAGGACCAGACCATCGAGCGAAGCGAGGACCAAAAGGACCAAAAGGACCAGACCATCGAGCGAAGCAAGGACCACAACCCGAGTCTCTGGACCGTCATGCACAAGTGGAGCCGGGCGCTGCCGGCCACGACCGAGGCCCAGCGCACGCGACGCGCACTGCTGCAGCGCGAGCTGGCGACGGTGGCGGCGGAGCTGGGGGCGCGGCCGAACCCGCTGGGCGGCGACGGCGACGCGCTCGTGTTTGCGCACACGGACCTGCTGAGCGGGAACGTGATTGTGCTGCCGGGGGGGGAGGAGGAGGAAAGAGACGAAAAAGACGAAAAAGACGGAAACGACGAAAAAGACGAAAACGACGAAAACGACGAAAAAACCGAAAAAGACGAAAAAGACGAAAAGAAAAAAGTCAACGGGCACGACGGCAAGACCAGCCCCCGCCGGGACACCACCGTCTCGTTTATCGACTACGAGTACGCCGTCCCGTCGCCGGCCGCCTTTGACATTGCCAACCACTTTGCCGAGTGGGGCGGCTTCGACTGCGACGTCGCGGCTCTGCCGACGGTCCGCCAGCGCCGCAACTTTATCGACGCCTACGTGGCCGCCCACGCGCGCCACCGGCCGCTGGCCGCCGGCGACTCGTGCGAGGCCGCCGCCGCCCGGCTGCTGCGCGAGGTCGACCTCTTCCGCGGCCTGCCCGGCTTCTACTGGGGCCTCTGGGCCGCCATCCAGGCCACCATCTCCGACATTGCCTTTGACTACGCCTCGTACGCCGACACCCGCCTCGCCGAGTACTGGGACTGGAAGGCCGAGCGCGACGGCTCCCGCGCCGCCGCCGGCCGCGCCCTGCCCGCGCGCGAACGGCGCTGGGCCGAGGAGGGCGGGGGGGAGGCGTGACGGGGCTCGTCTGTGTCTCGTCTCTGTGTCTCGTCTCTGTCTGTTTCTCCGTCTTTTCTGTTTCTCCGTCTCTCCCGTCCTTCTCCATGTCTCAGTCTCTCCCTCTCTCAGCATCAGCATCAGGCGAACATTCAACATCGTTCCGGGACTCACGTCCCCTGTTTTCTGGCTTCTGGCTTCTGGCTTCTGACTTTTGGCTTTTGGCTTCGCTTCGCTTTGCTTGCTTTGCTTCGCTTTGCTTGCTTTGCTTGCTTTGCTTGCTTTGCTTGCTTTGCTTGCTTTGCTTGCTTTGCTTCGCTTTGCTTGCTTTGCTTCGCTTCGCTTCGCTTCCGCCTCGTTGCTCACGTTCGTATAAATCAAAACCACCTCTATTCCCGTTTTGGAAGCCCGTCCCCGTCACCCTAAATAAAGTAAATCGCTGCTGCTATCCGTACACGTGGCCTCGTCGCTACCGCCGCGCTCCGTTCTCCAGCGTCGGCGGCCGCAGCCCGCCTCCAAAATAGCCCTCTCGCCGCTCTGGCCCAGCCCCGTCGTCCGGCCCGTATCGCCGCTCGGCTCGCCGTCCCCGCTCGTAGTCGCCGCCCTCGGCCTCTGACGGTAGTCCCGGCAGCAGGTGTCGCAGCGGCGTCTCTCGCTTCACCGTTCCCTCGCCCAGCCCCTCCGTCTTGTCGCTGCTGCGCTCCGTGCCTGCCGTCGTCGGCGTCTTGAGCGGCGTCACCTCCTTGCCGCCCCCCATCGACACCGCCGCGCTGCCCGTCGCGCTGCCCGCCCCGCCACTCCGCGGCGTCCCCGGCACAATCACGTTGAGCACGCAGTCGTCCAGATGCTCGTAAAACTCCTGCGCCGTCAAAAACTGGCTGTGGCAGATCGAGCACTGCGCCGGCGCCGGCCCCTCCGGCCCCTCCACCCCGCCCGCCCCGTGTCGGCTCGCCCCCGTCCCCGCCATCTTGCGGCTGTTCGGCGGCGTCTGCTCCACGTTGTGCACCGCCGTCAGGTGCCGCTTGAACACGTCCGCCCGGTTGAACGCCTTCTCGTACAGCCCGTGGCAGAACGGACACACCATCGTGCCCTTGTAGTGCGTCAGCGCGTGCCGGTTCTTGTCGTACTTGCGCGCGAACCCCTTGGTGTGGTACTCGCACGTCTCGATCGGGCACTTTTCCGGCCGCTCCTCCATGTGCGTCAGCATGTGCGCGTTGAGGTCCTTGAACACGCGGCCGCACTCCGGGTACGGACACTGGTTGCGGTTCGGCGGGTGTCCGTCCTCCATCTTGACCACGCCCATGCCCGTCGCCATGCCCCCCTTGGGTCGCGGACTCGTCTGCTGCGACGGCTGCATCTGCTGCATCTGCTGCATCTGCTGCATCTGCTGGTGCGCCACGCTGGCGGGGCCCGCCAGCTCGCTGCCCAGCACCCCCGGCCCCAGCCCGCGTCGGTGCGCGTGCGGCATGACCGATGGCTGCTGCGGCAGCTGGCCGTGCACCGTCGGAATCTGCAGCGGCGGAACGTGCATCGGCGCCATGTGCATCCCGCCCGATGGCGCACCCGGCACGGCCTTGCGTCCCGCCGCGTTCGGCGTCAGCATCGGCTGCAGCGACGACGGCCCGGGCCGATTCGGCGGTTGTGGCATCGACAGCGACGGCCGCCGCCCGCCCGTCGTCGCCACTGCGTAGTGTCCCGGCTCCGGCGGCGGCGAGTGTCGGCTCCGCGGCGGCTCCATGTAGTCGCGCGCCCGGTACTCGCCCGTCTTGTACTCGCTGTACTCGTCGCCGTCCGACGACAGCGGGTCTTCCTGCGTGTCAACCGACTGCACCACCTCCTCCATCCAGTCCTTGAGCACCGTCATCGGCGGCCACTCCCCGCTGATCTTGGTGCCCTTGTACGGGTTGAAGTGTGCCCGCCGCAGATGGGCCGCCGCGTTGTAGTACGCCCCGTACCGCTTCTTCGCCACGCACGCCTTGCACTTGGACAGCGGCACCGCCGGCCGTGGCGACGTGGGCGGCAGATGGCCCGGCGGCTCCACGCAGATCCACCGCTTGACCAGAGCCGCGTGCTTGGCGTCGACGTGGCGTCGCAGCTCGTGCTCGCCGCGGAAGCCCTCGGGATACTCGCTGCACTTGGTGCAGTACACCCGTCCCACATTCTGCCGCGGGTACGGCGCCCGGATCTTGGGCGGCGGAGATGTGAACGGGTGCCCGTTGCTGCGCGGATACGACGGGCTGGCAATACCCATCCCGTGCTCGCGGCCGCCCATGCCGTCCGACCCGATGCTCTGCGGCGACGCAACGAGCGCCGCACCGGCCGAAGACAGGATCGGTGTCGACGCCCACGCCTCCCGAGTCTGGAGGGGCTGCATCATGGAGCCCGGCGCCGGGGACGGCATCTGCATGGACGTCTGCAACTGCAGCTGTGGTGGCGGCTGAGACTGTGCTTGGGGTTGTGGCTGGGGCTGTGAAGCCAGCAGCTCGTCGCTCGGCCGGCGAAACTGCGGCGCTGTCGGCATCGTGGCTGACTGCTGTCGGAAGAAGCCGTGCCAGATGCCGCCTGGCAGTTCCGTGCTCCCCAGCAGCAGCAAAAAGTCCCTCGTCGACGAAATGTTCCAGCCGGGCCACGAGTTCTTCTTGACAATCATCGACGCTGTGTTGCAGAGCTCGCGGTCGTCCAGCGTCATCGCCACCGCCGGATCGTCAAAGAGCGCCGGCGGCAGCGCGCCGAACAGGGCCGCCAGGGCCTTGTAGACCGCATGGATAGAAGCCGCGCTCCCCGGCGCAACACCGCTCTGCGTCGTCGTGCTGGACGCAGACTCGCGGCGCAGCGACAGCGCCACCATGTCGGCCAGGACCGTCCGCACGATGCTGACCACGCAGAGCGCGAAGAACAGGGACAGCCACTGCCGCGCATCCACGACCTCGCCCTGCGTCGCCGCCCGCTCAAACGACTGCAGAAACTGCACGGCGCAGCCGCAGACGGCTCGGTGTCGGTTGTGGCGCTCGTAGTCGTCCGTGGCGTTCGGCTCGGCTCGGGCTGCCTCGGGCAGGACTGTCGGCTGCGGGCGCTGGAGGTCGAAGAGGAGCACTTCCCGGAGCAGCAGTTTCGCCTGGTGCAAAACCGGAAACGACGACGCTTCGGCGCGTCGCGTGACCGACAGCAGCCCGCTCAGCTTCAGCAGCTGCCAAAAGTTGTAGGCCGTGCCGCTCATGCCCCGGCTGCAGGCCAGCGCTGCCAGGACCGGCGGCGGCCGTCTTGCGCGGTCCTGGGGAAACGAGCCGTGGGAGGGGTCGCCCGACGACATGGTGGCCAGATCCTCGGCCCACCAGAAGTCGTCGTCAAAGTCGACATTGGTCTGGACCACCTTGGCCACTTCGGGGCTGACCAGGTGGCATCGCTCGAGATGGTCGTTGATGCTGTGGCGCTGGGCGAGAGGCGATGTCGCCGGTGTCTCGGTGCGGCCGGGAGACAGAAGCCCTGCAGCGGTGTGAGTCTGGCGACACGACGACGACATCGGGGAGAGGCCCGCACCCGTAGTCTTACCTGGCACCAGCGTGCTGACAAGTGACGGCAGAGCTGCGCGATAGCAGCCGAGCTGCCTCCAAAAGTCGGGCTCGGCCGGGTCGTCGGTGGCCGGGAGACATGACGAACATGGTTCGTTGGCGTCACACTGGCGATCCCGAGGTCAGCAGGATTGTCAGTTTAGGGCTTCGCTTGTAGACACACCTGCTGTTTCAGGGCTCTGCAGCGCAGACAAGGCCCGGCGCCTTGCAGCAGCCTGAGCTCGCCGATGGACTCCAGTCGAGACGGGCCAACGCGACTGCGCTTGAGGGGTGGCAGCAGCGGGTCGGCCTCGCCGTCGGCCGCGTCTCGCGGAGGGTTGGAGGCGTGGTCGGATATGAGAGAGAAGCTCCGCAGGGTGCCGCGGTGCTCCTTGGCCTCGCCGCCCCGAGACATGGGCGGTGGTGGCAGAGGCAAGCCGCCCACACCGGGGAGAGGATGTGTGGGCGACGGATAGCTGGTAAAGGTAAGAGGAGGCTGGCCCCGGCCGAGGGCCGAAGGCGGAAGCTGAGGTGGCGGTGTGCCGCCCAGGGAGAGGCCAGAGTCGCGTTTTGCCGGGGTGAGATGGGCCCGGATGTGGAGGTCGCGGTCCTCGCGGTGGAGGAAGCCGTAAATGTAGTGCAGACAACTCTCGTCGGGGCACTTGTACGAGTGGTAAGTCGCGCGTTGGTGGCCGTGGCGGTCTCTGGACTCGGAGAGCGAGCCGCCGCGGAGCTTCCAGGCGCGCACCGTGACGTCGCAGTTGGCATAGTTCCGACGGAGCCATTCGCCAAAGCCAGGAGGAGCGTCGGGGTGGTGGGCCGATTCCAGCGCATCGAGGACGCGCGGGTCGTGGAGGTCGTGTCCTAAGAGCGAGCAAATCAGCACACAGCCGGAGGGGAGAGGGGCGGCTTGTTCGGCCGCTGACGTACCATGATCCAGGCAGGCGGTTTCGATGCACTCGATCTGATACTGAAGCAGGCGGGCTTCCTCTGCGTCGGATAGGACGGGGATGCGGTCCAGGAAGCCTGTCAGGTAGAGTTAGACGAGGTGGAGATGGAGAAAAGAAAAAGAAAGACAGAGAGAAAGAAAGAAAGAAAAAGAAAATAGAAGAGAGATGTACGGTGAGAGTCGGCAAAAGCCTGCAGGACACGCAGTTTGTGGCGAAGATGGTCCAGCTCAGACCGCACGTTGGGGCCGTATGTCTGGGGGAGCAGCACAGCAAGCTTCTCCTGGATCTCGGCCTGCTGCACGAGCAGGTCCTCAATGGCCGGGTCCAGAGACGTCGGCGTGCCATGGCTGGCCGCCCGGGAAGCCGAGGTGTCGGCAGCCATGGCGATGGGCTGATGCGGCTGACGCGGCGGCGAGCAGGAGAGCGGGGTGGAGAGAGAAACAGGCGCGGAATAGCGTCGAGGCGGTGGCCCGTCCGGGGAGGGGGATCGAGGCCGCAGCCGAGAAGCGGCTAGACGTCAGAAGTCGGCGCCAGATGAGAGAGAAGGTTGCAGAAAGGAAAGATGAGCGGCGGCGGCGGCGGCGGCGGCGGCAGTAGCAGCAGCATAGCCAGGCGGGTGGGCGAGCGAGGTGTGGCGACACATGCTCACAGAGCCGCCATGGCCACGTTGGGTCGGACGAGAGGGGGGGGGGGATGGGGGGGATGTGGAAGAAAAGAGAGAGAGGCGGATGAGACGGAGAAGAAACAAGAGGCGAGAGGCGAAAGGCGAGAGCCAAAGAAGCGAGAGCCAAAGAGGCAAGAGCCAAAGAGCCAGGCTCACAGAGGGCACGGAGACTTCCGAGAGGAGAAGGCTGAGGCCGGTCCGCCGGGGGCGTGGTCGTTCGGCAGACGGTTCGGGCGAGCTGGATGGCAGTTCTCCGGGAGATTAGGTCCTGGCCCAGAACACGGGCATCATCGATGGCGATTGGTTGTGGCAGCCTCAAAAAAGTACTGAAATGGCACTATCGGCGGTGCAGTGTCGGGGGTGCGTCTCTTTTTGGGGCGGAATTTGTGGCGAGGTGAGGGCGGCCCGGCCGTCTTGCTGGCTGCACAGGACTCAGGACTCGGTGGCCGCAGGTCCCTCGGGGCGATTCCACACGCGCTCTCGACCTCTCTGTGCCTCCCTGGTCGGCAGGGAGGGGAGAGATTTAATAACTGGACGAGATATGGAGAAGTGGGGCTGCACCTGAGGCCAGCAAGGAACCACCCACGCACGGCAGCAGAATTAATACATGGTTCTCTTTGCGCATGTGCTTGTGCTCGACGTGCTGTGATTGGAAGGGGCCGTCGGGGACTGTCGTGTCTGGACCCCAGATGGGGGGGGGAAGGGGAGAGAGAAAGAGGGCCGCGACGACGACAAGAGCTGCCGGGAGGGGAAGGAGCTGACGCACTCTTGCCGGTTGTCTGGCCGGCTAGCTGACACTTGTTGACAGGAACGGGCAAGCAGGGCAAAAGCACGAGCATCTGGCAGGCGCGATACACCCAAAGCATGGTTCTGGCTTACACTGGTAAAGTAATCCTCGTGCTGGCAATACTCTGTACATACTCCGTAATACTGAATGGGCTGGCGCCCATACTAGCAAGGGGCCGGGATATACGAGTACGATACCACTGGGGAGCAAGGGGAGGCTATGGAGTACATATGCGAGCTAATGTGCGAGCGAAAGTTCCTGCACGGACAAGCGTAATACGAGTACGGGTGACAAGCGGGCGGAGCGCGGCAGGCCAGACATGCAGCGACAGGAGAGAAACAGAGAGAGAGGAGAGGAGCAACAAGCTCTGCCCCCCCAGCCGACGGCGCCAGGGCCGTTTTGGCAGCCGTTGGCATTCCAAGACCTTTTGTGGGCGAGTGCGAGTACCCTCCCTCCCTCCCCCCTGCACCCTGCACCGAGGGCGCGCGACGGGACCAGGGGTGCACGATGGCGAGACGACCGACTGACCGACCGACCGGATGCAACCGAGGAAATGAGTGTTGAGGGAAAAAAAGGGCAAAGGGACCAGAGACTGGCGAAAGGAAAAAAAGCCAGAGCCAAAGCCAACAAAAAAAAAGCCAAAGCAGAAAGCAAAGAAAGAGACCCGGCTAGTGCCAAACAAGGGAAAACCGTTGAAAAAAAAACCGCGGCCGGCCCGCGACGACTCATGGGGAAAAAAGAAATGCAAGACCCGTGGGAGGTACGGAGTACTGTACTGCGTCCCCATCTGGGCGGTCAGGTACAAGTACGTCCGTTGGCGCGCCAAACGGCACGGCCGCCTCAGGTACTCCATGTGTGGACCCGCGTACCCGTACCTTCACAGATAGTGGCTGTCTCGCTGTGGAATAGCGTATGACTACTCGTACTCGCACTTGGTGCAAAGGGGGAGGGGGCCGCGCTGCATAAAACGCTGCCAAACGGCCAAGCCGGTTGCACCACGGATGGGACCCAGCTTTTTCAGTGGGGGGGAAGGGAGGGGAGGCGTCAACGGCCAATGTCTCACTCGCACCAGAGAGAGGGGGACATGGTTTCTGTGGCCCTTCCATTTGCGTTATCTTCCGAGACAGTGTGCGTCTGCGGCACTGTACACAGATACAAAAAGTCGTAAGAATCAAGAGAGGACTCGTCCTACTTGTTCGCACAACACAGCACAGCACCAAAAAAAAAACACAGCACAGAAACACACAACAACTCGGCCTAATATGAGCCGCAACTCTTACCACCAAGCACTGCGCACACGCTGCGCCCTGGCTTGGCCTGGCCAGGCCCTGCGGCGCCCCCCCCCCCCCCCCCCCCCCCCCCCCCTCCCTTGTCAGTTACTGCACGCTCCACCCCGCACGAGGGAACAAACTCGAAAAGGGCGCACCCAGCCTTTCTTCCCGCCCAAAAGAAATGGGCAAAGTAACGAGTATTCGGCGGAGCAGCCGGTGTGTACGCGAAATGTGCCGCCAACACGCCCCCCCCCCCTTCCCTTCCCACCCCGTGTGGTGCGTGCGCCGCGTGCCAACCGCCAACGGCCACGGCAGAAGAAACGCCGCTGATGTGTGGTTCTGATTTCTTGGGATCTTTTTTCTTTTCTTTTTCGACAGCTGTGCCCCCCAGATGTTCGTATCATTTTGGCATCGTTAGATAATCCCCTATCTTACATAACTCGTGCGCCCAGCCGCACATCCTAGGCTGTCTCTCGGCAAGGAAG
>RQWE01000517.1:0-10428 GCA_004028395.1 Leptographium galeiforme
TTTTTTGCCAAGGAGGATAGGCGGTGGTGGCGTGAGAGCCAAGAGCGGCTGTGCAGAGGAGAAAAGAGGTCGGGAAATCGGGAGATCGGCAGATGAAAGTGTCGTAAGAAGTCGAGAGAGCAAGATGGAGGAGGCAGAGAGGCAGAGAGAGAGTGGCAGTGAAGATACAGAAACAGGGAAGTCGCTCACCGCCGGCCTAGGTCGACATCCTTGACGAGCACGAGGTTGCCTGGATCGGGGACGTGGTCGCCACCCAGCAGGCGGTGCGTCACCAGACGCAGCGTGTCGGCCCAGAAGCCAGCCACCACGTCGGACAGGCCGGTGCCGGTCTGGCGAAAGTCGGGAAAGGCATTGACCTCGAGCAGGTAGGCGGTGCCGTCGGCGGCGGCGAGAAAGTCGAGCCCGTAGACCTCAAAGGCGTGCGGCAGCGGCTGGAAGTGGATGGGCATGCCGACGGCGGCGGCCTCGAACACGGCGCCGGTGACGGCGCACATCTGGTCAAAGAGGGCGTCCAAGAGGGGCCGCGATTTGGCGTCCGAGTCCGCCAGGGACCAGAATCGCCGCACGGCGTCGCCCTTGTCGGCCGCGTCCTGCAGACAGGTGTTGGTCAGGTGGCGGGCCAGCCAGGCGGGCTCGTTTTCGTTTTTGTTTTTGTTTTCGGTTTCGTCTTCGTTTTCGTCTTCGTTTTCGTCGTCTTGGTCGCCCTCCCACGGCCGCTGGTACGTCGCGCCCGCCATCAGCGCCAACATGTCCCGGCCGACATAGACCTGCAGGGCGCCCAGACAGAGCACGTAGACGCGCACGTGGAACTTGCGGCCGCCGGTGCCGGGCAGCAGCAGCGGCGGGTCAATGTACGGCTGGGCGACAAAGTGGCGCAGATGGGATGTGGTGATGTGGTTGTGATCGGTGTCGTTTTCGTCCTTGTGTTCGTTTTTGTTTTCGTCTTCGTCTTCGTTCTCCTCCTCCTCCTCCTCCTCCTCGTCCTCCTCCTCCTCCTCGTCCACCTCCCAGCCGTCAAAGATATCCTGTAGTGCCTCCATCGTGCTAAACAGCCGGATCCCCTGGCCGCGGTCGCTCATGCTCGGCTTCAGAATCCACCAGTCGCGCTCGGCCGCCGGCCGCGTCTCGTTGGCCTCCAGACTCGCCCGCAGGTCAAACGCCTCGACCAGGGCGTCGTCGAGGAACTCGGCATAGTCCACCTCGAACGCCTCGGTCCGCCGCACGTGGCGCACCAGCACGCTCGTCGGCCGCTTGGCCACCCACTGCTCGACCGTGGCCGCGAGAAAGTGCTTGCGGATGAGGGCTTTGCGAAAGACGTAGCTATTGACCAGGACGGTCTTGCTCGTCGTCGTCGCCGCCGCCGCCGCATACGCAAAGTCAATGGCCTCGTACGCCGCCACCTGCAGCACGGGGGCATCGGCGGGCGCCCCGGCCGCTGCGAGGGCCGCCGCCAGCGAGAGCGGCTCGTCGTCGGACGCGCGTGGCGGCACGTCCAACAGACGCAAACGGCCTGTCGGCACGGCGGCACGCAGGGCCTCGAGCACGATCGGCTGCACGTACGCGTCCTCGTAGGCGACGAGGGCGTACAGCGCCGGACCGGCCGTGTCAGGCGGTGCATTTACGTCCCTAGGCGCATCAGTCGGGGGCTCGGCGCGAGGGGAGGAAGGGGGCATCAAGAATTATGGGCCACTGTGCTTCTCTCTATCGCTATGGCCTGTCTATGGCCCTCCCCATCCGGACATTGCCTCTCCACACACACTCACAGCTGGAGCTCCGTCCCGTGCAGCTCGGTCGCGGCCTGGAAGAAGTTGGCCTTGAGGGGGGAGACGCTGTGTTGTTAGCGGGGGGGAGAGAGGAGTAAAGAACGGGAAAAAACGAGAAAAAAATAAAACAAAAATAAAACAAAGAAAATAAAAAGAACACAAAAAAACAGCAACCCACCTCGTGAACCCCTCGCGCACCGCCCACCCGTCGTTGCCCGGCGGCGCGTCCTCGACGCTCTGAAACACGTCGTCGAAGCGCGGCTGCCAGCAAAAGTGCCGGTGCTTGAGCGCAGTGACGGCCTCGGGCAGGGCCCCGCTGGCCGTGTCCGTGCCCGTGGTCGAGACGCGGTCCGGCGACGCCTCGCCGCCGTCACCCTCGCGCAGCGCCTCCTCGGCCTGGGCCGCGGCGCCGTCGACATGCCCACTGCCACTGCCACTGCCACTGCCACTGCCACTGCCCGTGCTGGCCGCCACCTCGACAAAGCAGGCGCCGCCGCGCCAGTAGTTTTGCAGGATCGGGGCCACGACCGTCTTGGCCGTCTCGACGCCCACGACCAGCGGCACATTGACGCTGTACAGGTCGACGCTGCCATCGGCCGGCCACTGCCGCACCAGCGCCTCGATCACGCGCACCGCGTGGCCGCTCGCCGCCGCCACCACGGCCGGGTCGTGGTCCGTCATCCGCCGGAAAAAGGCAAACGACACCGCCACCGCCCGCACGCCGCACGCGGCTCCCTCCAGCGCGCCGCCCAGCGTGCCGCTGCTCAGCGCAAACACGGCCGTCGTGTTGCGGCCGTAGTTGGGCCCGCTGACCACCAGGTCGATCGGCCCGCGCGCCCGGAACACGTGGTGCAGCCCAATTTGCGTGCACGACGCCGGCGTCCCGTTGACCAGCACCCACTCCTCTGGCCCGGTTTCGCCCGTCTCGCCCGTCTCGCCCGTCTCGCCCGTCTCGCCCGTCTTGCCGGCCTTGCCTGCCTCCCATGGCCGCTCATGGTAGCTGCCGCTGTTGTCGGCCTCGCCCGCCGCTGCCGCCAGCCCCGCCGCCGTCGCCTCCGGTCCCGGCGGCCGGTAATAGGTCGGCTCAAGCGTCTGCCCAATCATGTGTGCTTTGCCAATCCACGACCGCTGCGTGTGTGGCAGACACACAGACACTCGGTGTCCCGACGCCTGCAGTGCCCGCACCAGGCTGTGCACGTACGGCGATGCGTGCGCCGACGGCGGCCCGTCGTCATTGACCACCAGAATGTGCATCGTGTCGGGTACCTGCGGGTTGTTGTTGGGGCAGAGAGACTGAGAGAGACTTGCTGAAAAGAATTCCCACTAAGATTCCCACTACTTGAATCTCACTTTGTAGCGGGGGTGGGGCCACCTTCCAATGGCGAATCCGATTAAAGAGCTGCATTAATTACCTGAACCGCCGCTGCTGCCGATCCGTCCCGTTCATTCTGCTAGGATCTGCTAGGAATCTGCTAGGCGTCTGCTCGTAAACTACATACAGTGCAAGGGCACAAGGAAAGGAAAGGAAAGTGAAATCGTCCCGAAACAAGGAGAACATCGCAAAGACGTGATCCGAGTCACCAGGACGAAGAGAATGAATGTGCGAAGCCCCAGTCCACCGCTCACACCCGGCTGCGCTTCGCCGTCGCTGCCAGCGTCTCGCCCGACCGCTTGTGCCCGGCCGCTGCCGTGCTCTTGGTCTGCCGCCATCCGTCAAACGGACTGCGCTTCTTGGCTCGCGTCATCCGTCCCGTCACCGGCGGCGATGCTGGTCCCGTCACCGCTGGCGGCGTGCATGGCGTTGCCGGGATGACCTCTTCCAATGTCGTCTGTTGCTCCTCCATCTCCACCAACACCTCCTTCGTCTCCGTTTGCTCTGCCTCCTCCTCCTCCTCGGCCTCGTCCTCGGCCTCGTCCGCGGCCACGCCGTCCTCAATGTCCGTCACCGCCTCCTCGTCGTCTGTGGTGCTCTCCATCACCGCCGATATCTTGTGGGCGAGCGTCTCGTCCCGCGGGAAAAGCAGTCTCGGTTGCATCGACGACCGTGTCAGCCGCCGTACCGACGTCCGTTCAGGGCTGCCTGTCCGCGCACTGCCCGCGCCGTCGTGCTCCATCGCTGTGTCGGCAAACTTGCGGAAGATTTTCTTTCCTCGGCTGACTGGTTAGCAGGGGGGAAATTGGTAAAAAGAAGCCTAAAAAAAAAAACTTACAACACATAGACCAGTCCGTCCTCGCGGTGTATCGCTTCCTCCACCGTCTGCTGGCCCTCGCCCGGAATCGAGACGTGGTTGCGGCGGCTACGGCGTCGCGGTGGCTGCTCGGTCGTCGGTAGCGCGGCGCCATTGCCGTAAAACGGGTTGTCAGTGCTGCCGTCCGCCTCAGGCACGCGGTCCTGCGAGTCTGTGTAGATGGGAATCGCCGGCTCCTCCTCCACCACCGCGAAGCTCTCGAGCGAGTAGCCCGTGTACTTCTTGGGTGTCCGCCCGAGCGTCTTGCGCGGGCTGCCACGTGTGCTGCTCGGCGAGGCCATGACCGTCTCGACGTCCGTGTGGAAGAGATTGCGTGCAATAGCCGCAATATTCGACTCGTTTTGCGACGCCGCGTGCACTTTCTTGCTCGGCGTCTTGGCCGGTGTCGGCAACATCTGGCTAGCCCGGGTCGCCGCCTGTGCAGCTGCCTGCTTTGACGAATGGGACGACGACATGGCTCCGGCGATCCGCACTGCTTTGGGCGTCTCCACGGGCGCCGTCGGCTTCTTCTTGCGCGGCGTGGCCTCGGGTGATAGTGTCGATCCCTGGTAGAGCGCCCGGGTCGCCCGTGCGTGCGAGCGACGGGGCGTGGCCGACGGTGAGGGTGTGCGAGCGAGCGAACGCGGCGGTGCGGCCGAGGATGTGGCAGCAGCGGCAGCAGCTAGACGAGACGACTTGCGCGGCGAAAAAGGCTCCCATGCGTCGGCGAAACCGTGCTTGGGTGTGGTTGGCGTGTGCAAGTTGCGCGGCGGCGAGGGTGTGGCGGGGATGGTGTGTGTGGTCGCCATGATGAAAGACGAAAAAAGAGAAAAAGCGAAAAAGCGAAAAAGCGAAAATGTGGAAAAGCGAAAAAGGGAATTTGCGAGTCGTTGTGTGAATGCGTGCAAATGCGTGCAAACGTGTGCGAAATGCGTTCCTGTGTCGGGCTCACAGACGTCCGAGGTGAGGCAGCACGGCGCTTCTCAAACTCGCGCGCTGTGGCCAGACGTGCATCCAACGGAACGAGAGAGGAGACGTTGCCGATCGGGTTGGGTTGGGTTTGTCGTCGGCCGTCGTCGTCGTGCTGGGTTTTTTGGTAGTGTTTCGATGGACAAGATGGCCTTGTATTGACACGGATTTGGACACGACAAAGATTGTCCTGGCAACGTAAATATGAAGCGCAAAAAAACAGAGAAATAATGCAAAGTCGGGGAAGTGGATGTGGATGATGGCTGGTAAGGACAAAAAGGGCGAAGACGAGGAAATCGGTGGCTGGGAAATCTCCGGGGGCTTTGCTGCTGGCTCGCTGCATTGTGCGGTCAGACAAAGTGGGGACGCCTGTGCCGCCAGGGACGACAGAGTGGACACCCACTGGCTGGCAAGCTCTCGCTGTGCCCTGGCGCAGGGGTGCGAGGTCGAAACGGAACGCGTCCAAGGCGCGTGCACTGGCGCTAAGCCATGTTTGTACACAAACCGACCAGCAGCCAATGAAACGGCGTTTTCCATCAGAGGGTCCTTTTTTGGTCAAGTGGGGCAGCCTTGCTTGGGGGGCCGTTTGCCAAAGCTGTGACGGAGGGGGAAGAGCATTGCAACGCCTGACAGCCTGACGCATGGACGACTCTCTGTTTTCGTCGTCGCCGGTGCGCGACGACCAGCCGCGGACACCGACGACGCCGCGCGCTCACACGCCGACATCGCACACGCCGCAGCAGCCGCCGCCGGAAAACGGACTTCTCTACGATGCCGACGAGGCCCGGGAGGCCACTCTGCAGCGCGAGCTGGCGGGGGTGCGCCAGGTCAACGAGGCGATCGAGGGCCTCTTGTCGACGCTGGAACGATCACGGGGGAACATGAAGGTAGGGGGGGGCTAGGGGGGCGAGTTGCCACGATAAGAGAAAGAAAACAAGGACAGCTCACACTCCAGACCGTCTCCAACACCGTCTCCAATGCGTCCGCCCTCCTAAACACCTGGACCCGCCTCCTCTCCCAGACCGAGCACAACCAGCGCCTCCTTCTCGATCCGGCCTGGCAGGGCGCCTCCCAGGACCTGCTCGAGGCCGAGGCCGAGATCGTCCAGCGCGAGCAAGAAGCCGAGCGTCGCGCCGCCGAGGCCCAGCGCCGCCGCGACGACGCCCGCCGCAAGGCCGAGGACGACGAGCGACGCCGGCTAGCCGGCCCGACCCCGACCACCCGGGGCACGCGCGGATCGGGACTGCGCAGCCGTGGCCGGCCCACCTACACCGTCAGCGGAACCGTCCGGCGGGGCAGCACCGCCGCCAGCCGCTATGGGCGTGCAGGCTCGTCGTCGACGACGACGTCGACGTCTACTTCTACCACCTCGACGTCGGGTACCTATGGCTTCCGCGGCAACACAGGCACGGGCACGGGCCGCGGCGTAGCAAGAGGCAGCCGGGCCGGCGGACGGGGTGTGCGGTGAGAGCATGTATGAGAGCATGTAACGAGAGTGTAAAGACGGCAGTCACGATTATGATATACTCCAAATGCAAAATGCAAAATGCAAAATGCAAATGCAAAACTCAGTTCTCAAAACTCAAATACCCAATCTACCCATATGCCCATGCCCCAAACGCCCGCCCGCCCCCTACTTGCTCTTGAAGAACTCGCTCAGCTTCTTCATGCCGCTCACATTGACCTTTTTCAGATCGCGCACGCCCCGGCTCTCCGACGCCTTGCGCCGCCGCTCGTCCTCCTCGCGCTTGCGCCGCTTCTCGTTGCGGTCGGCCTCGTCGTCGTCGTCGAGGCCGCGCTTGCGCGTGTAGTCCAGCGCCGCCGACCGCGTCTGGGCCACCTCCAGCCGCACCGCCGCCAGCCGGGCAAGGTGGGCGTCGAGGGGGGCAAAGGACGGGACGTCGGCCTCGCCCGCGAGGGCTTTTATCCGGGCCGCGAGGGTCGCCGCGAGCGCGGCCGGCACGTAGCTGGTGAAAATGTAGTCGAGCGCGACCCGGAGCCGCTGCAGCGCAACGACAGCGGCAGGGGCCTGCAGGGCGGTGCAGACGCTGTCGTCTGTGCCTGCACTCACTTTCGTGCCCGGAGTCTGCGTCGACGCCACGCTCCGCACCGGCGCCTCCAGCTTGCGGGTCACAAAGCGCTCCTCGAGGCTGGGCGGCAGCGCCGTCGCCGTCCGGCGCGCCTTGTCCAGCAGGACGCGCAAGAGCCGGTCCTCGCTCAGCCGGAACATGGGCTCGTCGCCGGCCTCGACCGTGTCGCACACCGCGGCCATGCGCGCCTCGAGGCGTCGCCGCACGGCCACATGTCGCCGCAGCAGGTCGGCCAGGTGCGAGTGGGTCGTCGGCAGCGCGTCCAGGTGGTCGTCGGCGGCGAGAAAGAGCCGCTTGGTCCCGGCCGGGGTGGTCACGGCCAGCGCCGGCAGCACGAGGAAGAGAGGGTCGATGGGCGAGGCCACAAAGAGGTCGGCGCCCTCGGTGACGAGGGGGAACTGTGGTGGCGGGTCTTGCAGGCCGTTTTCCGCTTCCTTTTCCGTGTCTTTTTCGTCCTTCTTCTCGTCTTTCTTTTCCTCCCTCCCCTTTTCCTCCTCTCCCGCCGTCTCGATCAGCCAACTCCGAGGCGTCGTTGCCGCGATCCGCGTAAACTCGTACACGCCCGTCTCCGGGCACACCAGATACCGCGCCGGTCGCGTGGTGCGCGGGTGCGGCAGGGTCACGATACGCGCCTCTGCTGTCGCCTCTTTCGGCAGGACGAAGAGTTTTGGTGGTTCGTCGCTCTCGGCCGGCAGCACGTGCTTTGCTGTCGTCGCCGGCACTGCCTCTGCGACAACTGCGCCCTTGGATCGGGTCGCGCGGGGAGCCATGGACTGCGTGTGTATCCAAAGTGGACTGCAGAGCGTCTGGAGGCAGAACCGCTTCTGCTGGATGCCGCTCGAGGAGGTCAACGTGGATTACCTAAGCGAAACGCGCTTTCGCGGACCCGCGTCGCAACGCGTCAAATTGCAGAGTAGCACAGAGTAGTCCCGTTTCGAAGCACCAGTTCTGGCTAGCTTCCCCTTACATACACTCAATGCTCACCGATAAGATCTCGACATTGGAAAAGTCCTTCTCGAAGCCTGTGCGTTCAGCCTCGATCGGCCGGCCATTCTAGTTGCTGCCTCTTATTCGCCTGGGTACCTATTCGATCGTTTACCACTGGGCGAATCGACGTCGACAGAGCTTGAAAAGCCGCCATGTCTACACATGAATGCGACCTCCCATAGACGACATATAACGATCCCCTGCTTCCATTCCGTCGTGCGTCGGGGAAGCAGAGGGTAAGCGTCCCCTCACGGTGCCTGTGGGCGCCCTCCGCTCCCATCGAGTCTGGGTATCATGCAGCCAAGTAGGCCTCTCTGTCCTCCAAGCCTGTTGTCGTCCTCCTGCTCACATCCTCCAGCATCTCCGGCCGCAAAGCCCCAGTGGCCGCCACGGTCTCCTCACGAAGCTCTGCTCAGCACGCCGGGCGGCCGGGCACGACTTCGACAGTTACAAACGTCGCCTTCGCCGCTCCGGACACGTGTGGTTGACCACCGCGATGAAGGACTCCTGGGCGAAGACGAGGAGGACGGGGACGAAGACGAAGAGGACGAGGAGACACTCCAGCTGAAGCTACAGGAGATACAGGCCAAGCTGCGACTCAAAAAGCTGCAGGCGGCCAAGGCCCACAAATCCGCATCAGAGTCGGGAACCGTCCGGTCCTCAACCACAACCTCATCCTACTCCTCCATCCGGACAAAACCGCTGCTGCCGCCACCGCGGCGCTCGCCTCCGCCACGTGCGGCCGAGGTGCCCGCATCGCCCGTACATCGGGCCCCAGCGGCAGCGGCGGTGCTGGCCGCACAAAAATCCCCTCGCCGGGTCCTGCTGGGCATCGACAAGGGCCTGCGCGGCCAGGACGTGTCGCTGAAGCGGCCGCCGCGGCGGGCCAACACCACGGGCGATTCATTGAGGGACTCGAGAGACTCGAGAGACTCGAGAGATTCTCAGCCAGCGGAGCGGCCGCTCAGCTTCAACGAGCGGCTGGCGGCTGCACGAGTGCAGGAGACTGTAACACAGGACCGCAAGGACAGGATACAGAGGCTTCGCAACAGCGCGTTCCCCGTGGCCAAGGAAGAACTAGATGGCTACAAGTCGCGGGCCGTCGATATTCCTGTGGCACCAGAGAAGCCGCATCAGTACAGCCGCGACGACGTGCTCAGCGCCGCCGGCAAGGCCCGGAAACCAGCCGGCGAGGCCCACAGCCATTTGCTGCACCGCAGCCGGACGATGCCCAGCCTGCGGGACGAAGCCGCAGAAGAACAGCAGACAGCCCCGGAGACCAGCGCAAACGCAGACGCAGACACACCCGCCGAGTCGGACGAGGCCTCCATGGAGCCATACAGCGGCTTCCACCTGTCACGACGAATTCTGCCGCACGCGGTGGTGGCACGAGCCGTGACGGGCAAGACGGTCTACTCGCTGCAGGACCTGCTGCGGCTCGTCAAGGCGCCCGACTTTGAACTACCCGACGTCGAGACGGACGTGGTGGTGCTGGCGATCGTGGCGTCCAAGTCGGAGCCGCGGGGACACAAGCCGGCGGGCCCCGGCGGCAGCACGCAAAAGGAGGACGACCGCGGCAAGTACATGGTGCTGACGCTGGTGGACCTAAAGTTCCAGGTGGATCTGTTTTTGTTCAAGAGCGGCTTCGATCGATACTGGAAGACGATGACAGGCACGGTGGTGGCGATTTTGAATCCGGTGGTGATGCCGCCGCCACCGGGACGGCGAGACACGGGGCGATGGGGGCTGGTGATCAACTCGGACTGCGACACGATCCTCGAGATTGGCACTGCACGCGATCTGGGCTACTGCAAGTCGGTCAAGCGGGACGGCAAGCTGTGCAGCGACTGGGTGCACGCGCGGCGGACCGAGTTCTGCGAATACCACACCAACGAGGCCGTGCGGCGGATGCGGGCGACGCGCAACGAGGTCAACGGCGCGGCAGGGTTTGGCGGCGGGCGGTCGCAGGGCGGTGGCGCGGATGGTGGACGGGGCGGTCGAGGGGGGCGAGGGGGGCGAGGCGGCCGGGGAGGTCAAGGAGGTCCAAATGGCGGAACGGCGCCCAACGCGAATCGTGGCTACGACTGGGACGCGCACAGTCAATACTTTCTGACAGGCAGCAGCGGATCGAGCGCGCTGCTGGACCGAGACACGGGCGGGTATGCCGACAAGGTGGAGCGGCAAGAGGGCATCAAGAGGCGGCTGGCGGCCAAGGAGCGCGAGACGGACATTGCGCGGAAGCTGGGCGAGCTGGGCTCGGGTGCCGGCCGGGACTACATGCAGCTGACGGCGCGGGAGCGGGCGGCCGAGCGGGCGGCGAAACAAACAACAGCAACGGCGACGGCGACGGCGACGGACCCGTCCGCGTCCACCTCGACGCCCGTGGCGCTC
>RQWE01000518.1:0-10378 GCA_004028395.1 Leptographium galeiforme
CACCTCCACCCCCCGCCCGTCCACCGCCGGCGACTCCAGCCGCACCAGCAGGTCCAGCAGAATCTGAATCGTCTTGACGTAGTCGACCATCCGCACGTCCGTCACGGGCTCGTCGTCCATCTCGGCCCCGGTCAGCGCCGGCGCCCCCCCGTTCGCGTCGTCCTCATCGCCGCTGCCGTCCCGCTCCGTCAGCGCCCCCCGCAGCCGCATCCGCGACAGAAACGACCACTCGGCCGGCGTCGGGTGGGCCTGCTCCATCCACTCCTGCTGCAGCACAAAGTGGCCCAGCACCACGCAGCCCACGGCGCCCCAAAAGTAGAGCGTGTACCGCGCAAACGCCAGCACCTCGTGGCGCAGCCACCGTCGCCGCTGCGTCGTAAAGTAGCGGTGCTGTCGCCGCGGATGGGTCGTCGTGGACGAGGACGACGGAGGCCGCGAAGTCGACGTTGCCGAAATCGCGGGGATCACGAGAAACGGCAGCTGCGGCCGCGTCCGCGTCGTGCGCGTCCAGTCCGCCGACGCACGCGGCCGCGTCGACGCGACACCCCGCGGCCGCCCGGCCTCGGCCGTCGAGGCCAGCGGCCAGCCGCAACGCGCAAGGTCAAGACGAGGGGGCATCAGAATAGAGGGAGTGTGTGAGAGCGAGGACGAGGCCGATTGGCCGTGTTGGGGGGGGGTGCAGTCCTGTCGTACTTGTCGATTCCCGTCGTCGTCTCGATTCCTTGTCGAGTCGTTCCTTGTCGAGTCGTTCCTTGTCGATTCCCGTCGTCGGCTTGATTCCGTCCCTGTCCACTCGTGCTTCCCTCCAATGCATCCGCAAAAAAGCCGTTTTTCCCTTAGTCATGCCATGCCGCGGGGCTGCACGTGATCTCCGACGTCCCACCTTGTTCCGTACTTCCGTTCCACCCGCATCGACGACAGGACACGGAAAACCTCAACCTCTCCCTCCACCTCTACTCGTCCCATCGCAACAATGGCTGCTCGCGCTGCTCCGCTCGTCTTCCCGGCCACGGCGCGCCACACGGCCACCGTCATCTTCGCCCACGGCCTGGGCGACTCCGGCCACGGCTGGGCCGCCGCCGTCGAGAACTGGCGCCGTCGCCAGCGGCTCGACGAGGTCAAGTTTGTGCTGCCGCACGCCACCAACATTCCCATCACGGTCAACAGGGTACGTGGCGTGGTGTTCTCGGGTCGGGGGGGACCATGGCTGACCGACAGGGTATGCGCATGCCGGGATGGTATGATATTGTAAGTGTGGTGCTTGTCGTTGATCTCGTCTCACTCTCACTGGGTTGTGTTTCTCGTCTTGTGTCGTCGAGTCGTCGAGTCGAGCCGTCTCTTGTTGTCTCATATTCCCGTTCTCTCACTCACTGTCTCATCGTCTTGATTCGTCCTCGTCTCACTCTGTTCTTCTTATCTCTTCATCTCTTCTCATCTCCTCCTATTTCTTCATCTGGTCTCCTCTTATTCCCATCCTCCCATTCTCCTCATCCTCCTCCTCTCCTCCTCCTCCTCTCCTGCTCCCCTTCCCCTCCTCTCCCCACCCTCCCTTTTCCCCCCGCTCACACCCCAGGTCTCCTTTGAAAGCTCAGACACCGGCCTCCGCGACAACGAGGACGAGACCGGCATCGTCGCCACCCGCGACTACCTCCACCAGCTCGTCCAGCGCGAGATCGACGCCGGCGTCCCCGCCGAACGCATCGTCCTCGGCGGCTTCTCCCAGGGCGGCGCCATGGCCATCTTTGCCGGCATCACCAACCCGCGCCGCCTCGCCGGCATCATCGCCATGTCCACCTACCTCGTCCTCTCGCTCAAGCTCGAGTCCACCTACCTGCCGCCCGCCGGCCAGCCCAACCCCAACGCCCATACGCCCGTCCTCATGTGCCACGGCACCGCCGACCCCATCCTGCCCTACAAGATGGGCGAGCGCTCGCGCGACGCCCTGCTGGCTCTCAACTATCCCGTCGAGTGGAAGTCGTATCCGTGAGTTTTTTTTTTCCCATCTCTTGCCATTTCGTTCTCTCCTTCCTCTCTTTCTCTCCTCCCCTCCTCCTCTCCTCCTCTCACCCCCCCCCTCTTCAATCTCCCTAACAACACAGCGGCATGGCCCACTCTGCCTGCCCCGAGGAGCTCGACGACGTCGAGTCCTTCCTTGCCCGCGTCCTCCCGCCGCAAGGAAAACAGGAGCTGTAGTCATCGCACCGTCACCAATCGCACCGTCACCAATCGCAGATAGCAAGCCTTATTAGCGCATTCAAAAAATCAAAAAAGTCCTAGAAACATCCAACGCCTGTAGCCGCTCTCACGCGTCAAACTCAATAATGCGCTCCGCCGTCTCTTTCGTCCCCCCCGTCGGCCCCATTCCCACCGCCGCCCGCCCCTCGTTCACGCTGCCGCTGCCGCCGCCGTCTGCCTCGGCGTCGGCCCCCTCCAGCAGCATCAGATCCGACGACCGAATCGTCGCCCGCCGTGTTAATCCTCCCGGTCCGATGCCGCCACCGCCGACTCCGCCGCCTCCCACCCCTCCCGCCCCGCTCCCTGCCGTCACCACCAGGTCGTCGTCGTCCTCGTCGTCGTCGGCCCCTCCTCCCACGCCCCCATTGCCGCCTCCCGCGTCCTCCGGCTGTGCCTCCTCCATCCGCTTGCGCACCTCTGCTGCCACCCGCATCCCGTCCGTCACAATGTTGTCCAGCACGCCCCGCAGCCCCCGCGACGCCCCCGAGAACGCCTGTCCTGCCTGCAGCCCCATCGGGCTCATCGCTCCCGCCGCCCCCGCGCCTGGCCGCGGCCCTAGAGCCCCTGGCCCTCCTGCGACCGCCCCCGCGACACCGCCGCTGGCGCTGCCCAGTGCCGCTGCTGCTGCCCGTCCCGCGCCCAGACCCAGGTTCGCAAACGTTGTCAGTGCATTGGCGGCTCCCGCTGCTGCGCCCCCTCCCGTCGCCGACCCCGTAGACGCCAGCCCGCCGACAAGGTGCAGCGACGCCGGGAACGACGACTCAAAGAATTGCTCCAGCAGCTCGTCCGCCAACACCACCATCCGGAACGTCGGCAACGTAATGTGCATCGGGTTCGACGGGTCCAGCGCCACGTTGGCCCGCTCGGCCTCCGCCTTGGCCGCCGCGTGCTCGTCCGCCGTGCCGTCCTCGTCTGCTGCCTCGCCGTCGTCGCCGTCGTCGTCGTCGTCGTCGTCGTCGTCCCCAATGTCAAACGCGTTGGGTGGCGCCAGGTCGTCGTCGTCTTCCTCTTTCTCGGCAACTGCTGCCTTGTTGTCGCTGGCCTCTGCCGTCTTCTCCTCTTCGCTCGTGCCGTCCGGGTCCGCGTACTCAAAGCACCGCCGGATAAACGCGCTCACGCTGCCGAGAAACCGCTCGTTGGTCGACATGTCCAGCAGACTGCTGCTGCTGGCGTTGCCGTTGCTGGCCGCCGCCGCCGCCGCCGCCGCCGCCGCCGCCGCCTCTGCCGCCTGATTCTCCGGACTCAGCGTGCCCTCCAGCCCGCGCCGCGACAGGAACAGCAACGTCTCGGACATGCGCAGGATGCCCTCGCGGTCGACCCGGCCGTCGTTGTCGTCGTCGTACAGCTCAAAGAAGTAGCTGATCGTGCCCAGAATGTCCCGCTTGCCCTTGATCCGCGCGATCCCGCTGACCACGTTCTGCAGCGTCAGCGACCCGACCGAGTCGCGGTCCCACTGCGCAAACAACCGCCGCAGAAACTCGTGGTCCGCCGGCTCCGGCCCCCCGCCCCACGGCAGCAGCAGTGCCGCGTTGCCGCCGTTTCCGTTGCCCCGCAGAGACGACAGGTACGCCGCCGCGGACGCCGCCGAGAACGCTGTCGGTGCCACCCGGTCCCGCTCAAACGTCTCCCGGCTCGGCGTCGGCGGTGCGTCCGCAATGGCCCACCGCGCCATGCCCGCCAAAAACTCTCGGAACGCGTCGTAGTCCATCTGGCTCGTGCTGTCCTCGCTGCTGACCCCTGCCGGCTCCAGCGCCGCCGGCTTCGTTCGCCGCTGTCCCGGCTGTCGCCGCTGTTGCTGCTCCTGCTGCTGTTGTAGCCGCTGTTGCCGCTGCTCCTGCTGCTGAAAGTACTGCCGCTGCTGCCGCTCGTACAGCACGCCGTAGAAGCGGTCGTACAGCCCGCCCAGCTCGGCCGTGCTCAGCACCTTGCTCTCCGGCCCCAGGTTGCGGATCGCTGTCCGCCGCGTGAAGCTCTCAATGTTGTTGAGCACCGCCTCCTTGTTCTTCTGCCGCAGGTCCGCAATCGTCGCGTTCGTGATGCCCGCAAACTCCTTGAATGCCACCACCATCAGCTCCTGGAACCGCGTCACCGCCCGCAGCTTTGGGTTGTCCGACCGCGGGTGTGCCGACTCGTCCAGCCGCGCAAAGTACGCCTTGAGCACCGAGATGAACGCCCCGTCGTCCGTCGCGTCCAGCAGCTCCTCGCCGTTGATCCGCAGGATCGCCAGTCCCACCTGGAACAGCACCTTGGGCCCCTCGACAAAGAACACGTCCAGCACCCGAAAGGCAAACACCAGCGGCATCGAGTTGATGTACAGCGACAAGAACCACGGCAGCGACACCACCGACAGCTGCACGTCGCTGCGCACCAGGTGCTCCCAGATGATCGGCATCGTCTTCTCCACCACCGACTCAAACACCTTCTGGTCCAGCAGCGTCCCGTACATGGTCGTCGAGTAGTAGCCCGGCACCAGCCGGTCACACAGCGCCGACAGCAGGAAAAACGCCTGCGCCTCCGACATGTAGATCAGCAGCGCCGCCACCACAATGTTCATCGCCTGGCAGTAGCCCACCTCCGCGTTGACCCAGCTGTACGCCGTCAGCACCCGCCGCAGCCGCCCGATCCCGTCCTCGCTCTGGAACCCCGCGTACTCGGGCAGGCTGCGGTTCAGGTCCTTTTCGATCTCGTCGATCGCCAGCGACTCCCGCCCCGCGAACTCCGCCAGCGTGTCCGCGTACAGCGCCGGCTGCTCCAGCCGAAGGAAGAGCGACCCCGACGTCAGCTCCCACATCTCGCCGCGCAGCCGGTTCGGCAGTCCCACCCGGATCAGCTTGTAAAACGTCGGCTGCCGCACCAGCGTCACGTTGCGTCCGTTGTCGCGCAGGTACTCCGCCCACAGCCGCATCTTGGCCCGGTCCCGCAGCTTCTTGGCGTCGCCCGGATACCGGAACACCATCCCCAGTCCCGCATCCGGCGGCGTCAGCGACCCCTTGCGCTCCTCCGGCCGCAGCAGGTACTCTGAGTAGCACGCCCCCACCACCCGCCGCAGTCG
Source organism: Leptographium galeiforme (assembly GCA_004028395.1). Taxonomy (NCBI): domain Eukaryota; kingdom Fungi; phylum Ascomycota; class Sordariomycetes; order Ophiostomatales; family Ophiostomataceae; genus Leptographium; species Leptographium galeiforme. The sequence continues at coordinate 5,288 of RQWE01000518.1, forward strand.
CCCAATGTGGCCCACCGCCGCCCGCAGGCCCTTTTTCAGTCCGTCACAGAACCGCTCGCACGCCTGTCGCGAGCCCGCCAGCTCGATCGTCACCCGCTGTTCCCGCACCGGCCCCGAGGCTTTGGCCTCTTCGTCTTTGGCGCCCTCGTACAGCAAGCCGTTCCACGTCGTGATCGAGAGGCAGAACTGTCCGTCTGCGTGTCAGCATCGTGTCTGCATCGTGTCTCTTCGACGCTCCTCGGGTGTCATCGGGTCCCCACCCGGCCCGTCGGCTTGTCTCACCTGGAAGGACTGCGTGTGCAGCCGCTCGACCCGCCGGATGGCCACCAGCGGCAGCGTGAAGCCCTTGCCGCTCGGCCCCTCGCCGTGCGTCTGGCCGGTAAAGGCCGACGCGGTCGCGTGGCTGGCCGCCGGGAGGAAGCTGGATGGCGATGTCGAGAAGCAGAGGTACGCCTCCGAGAGGTGCAGCCGCCCGGCGTAGCGGTAGGCCGCATTGGTGCCGCCGCTCAGCGCGCCCGCGACGTCCTTATCGGCCAGCGGCAGCGTCAGCTCGGCCGGGATCTCGTGCAGCGGATGCTGCGTGTCCGGCAGCCGGAATTGCGCCTGGTAGAGCGCCGCCTTGGTCGGGTGTTTCTTGGCGTCGCCGTGGCCCGTGAGGCCGGCGAGAAAGCCAGCCGGCGCGCCCGGCGTCGACGGAGAGGACGCAGCCGCGCCCGCATTCGGGTCGAGCAGCTGCTGGGCGCGCTGCACAAAGTTGGAAAAGTTCATGGTCGCGGTGACGCGCGTGAATGGCGAGAGAAAAAGGCGGAATCGAACGTCGTCCGGTACGGCTCGGCGTTCAACGTCCAACGAGCAGCCCGCCGGCAGCTCCTCCTATTCGATCGCAATCTAGTGCAGCAGGGACTGTCGAGAAAACGAGACAGGGGATGCGGCGTCAATCACACAGGGTCGGCGTGATGGCGGCTCCTTTTTCTATCGCATCGCTTCGTAAGAGAGCTTTCTGGTTCGCGAATGAACAGACCGCAAGGGTTGCCGCAATCTGGTCAGACGGCCCGAGACCGTTGCGTGAGCAGATGCAGGAGAGGTGCCCCAGCTGGGAGATCGGAGGTGCAGCAGACACGGCGGGCGTAGGAATGGTCGGTGAAAGGGGGGGGCAACGAACAAGGAGGAGCTTGGCAGAATGTCTTAACTTGTTGCTTGCTGGCGTGGTGCTCCTGCTATTTACGGCACGTCTCGGCCACGCTCGGTGGGGTGGGGGCATTTCGCCCTGCTGTAGCGCTGCTGAGCTTACTCGTCCCTATCTTATCTTACAGGTGGCTTACTCTTACCGTACAGCGCGTCTTCCACTGTCCGTGACTGCCGCCAGCAGCAAACGCCGCCACGGCTGCACACTACGTCGTAACGACGCGCTCAGCCCTTCCCGGATTGTCGGCGTCTTTATTATATAGCGGTCTGGAGACGGACGCGGGCGGATTGCTGTTCTCTCCTGTTTGCACGCCTGTCTGCCTGCCATGGCGCGCGGTAGCCTGTTTCACGGCGTGACCTGTCGGACATGGGGTGTCCCAGAATCGAGTCACGTGACACTGGTCACGTTGTCACGCAATGCATACTCGATTCAGTTCGGAAGCTTCATTTGTGCCTTTCGACGGCTGGGACAGTCGCACGCTATCAATAGTCTACCCTGTCCTCAGCAAGCACCGTCTGCGGTGAGACGGTGTTGTACCGGCCATATTCTCCATCAGACATTTACTTGGAAACAGCACCGAAGCAACTAGGAGTGTTAGTGAATGGAAAGAGGAAAAAGGAAAAAGGAAAGAAAAAAGAAAAAAGAAAAAAGAAAAAACTCACGTCTCCATGATAATGCCCGTGATGCGGTACGGGTCGGCGTTGCTGGCCGGGCGACGGTCCTCAAAGTAGCCGAATCCCTGGGCACCGACCTCGCGGGGAATGCGGATCGAGGCACCGCGGTTGGCGACGCCATAGCTGAACTGGTCAATGGCGCCCGTCTCGTGCCGGCCGGTCAGGCGCTTGTCGTTGTCCTCACCGTAGACGGCAATGTGCTCCTTGTGGCGGCCCTCAAGCTTCTTGATGGCCTCCTCAATGTACTTCATGCCGCCCTCGACACGCATCTCCTTGGTGGAGAAGTTGCTGTGCAGGCCGGCACCGTTCCAGTCGCCGGGGATCGGCTTGGGGTGGAACGACACCTTGGCGCCGAGCTCCTCGGCAATGCGGTGCAGCATGAAGCGCGACACCCACAGGTGGTCGCCCATCTCGATGCCGAGGCAGGGACCGACCTGGTACTCCCACTGGGCCGGCATGACCTCGGCGTTGGTGCCGCTGATCTTGATGCCGGCGTACAGGCAGGCCTTGTAGTGGGCCTCGACAATGTCGCGCTGCACGACCTTGCCGGCGCCGACACCGCAGTAGTACGGGCCCTGCGGCGCGGGGAAGCCGTTGGCCGGCCAGCCGTACGGGCGGTCGGTCGAGTCCAGCAGGGTGTACTCCTGCTCCAGACCGAACCACGGCTCGTGGTCGGCGTGGGCCTCCTGCAGCTTGGCGCACTCGTAGCGGTAGTTGAACTTGTTCGGCGTCCCGTCCGCGTTCCAGCACTCGGCCAGGACGAGAATGTTGGGCGCCAGCAGGAACGGCGACGGGAAGACGGCCACGGGCTTCAGGTACACGTCCGAGTTGTCACCCGGCGCCTGTCCGGTCGACGAACCGTCAAAGTTCCATATCGGGAGATCGCTGACCTGGTAGTCCTTCTCCTTGAGTGTCTGCATCGGAAGTCGACCGATTAGCGGGGCTTCTCGATAGGCTAGAGCCCAATGGGGACGGGCTCGTATGAGTCAATCACTTACCCGGCTCTTGGAGCGCGTCTGGCCCTCGGAATCGATCCAGATGTACTCGGCAATGATGCTGCCCTTCTGGTCCAGCTTCAGGTACTTGGAGAGCTGTAGGACAAAAAGAGCGCCAGGTCAGCAAGCTGTCAAGGATCTGCAACGGGACTGTGGCTGGATTGTGGCGGTGCCCTGCTGAATCTCGGCGGAAGACCGAATCAACGCATCTGGGCGGCCACCTCCTTCGTCCGTCGTCTGGGGGGGTCGCATGCTTACCGTGGCAGTGTTGGAAAGCGGTAACTCGGCCTAGGAAACGCATTGGCGTTAGCAAACAGCAATCGAAGGAATCGGGGGGGTCGAGGGGTAACAGGCGAGGGGCACAGGTGGTTGGATTGGCGACAGCTGCTATCAGTGATAGCAGCCAATCACCCCACCAAGCCGCCCTGCACATGTCGCCGACGAGACAGACGGGAGCCGTACCATTTTTGCGGTGATGGAGAGCGAGTCTCGAGGAATGGATTGCGAAGGAGAGAGGAAGCAAAAGGCGGTTTGTTAAGAACGCAGGCGAGGGAATATCCTGAGAAATAAAGGGAAGGAAATGTTCCGGTGGGGTTGGAGCGGAAGACGGCGCCTTTATCTATTGTGGCGGCCTCTGCGTGCTGACAAGGTACAAGTACCTGTACCACGAGGACGGCGGACGGAAGCCATACTCGTACTGTAATGACTGCGGACCAGAAATTGCCAGTGCTCCTGGTCTGTGCGTTCTATTCGATAAGCGCCGCACCTAATTATATTTCTGTACTGCGATTTCGGTTTCAATTCGCCCCGTCTGATATCGTCTGACGATGTTTTCCCGTGTGCTTGCTATTTTCGGAATTGTCCTCGCCATTGCCTGGCATTGCAAGCTGAGCCCCGTCGCGCCCTGTACAGGCCACGCGCAGTGATAATTTTCTTGTCCCGTGTCTCTGTCCCCTGCGCCGTTTGGAAGTACGAGTACAGGAGGATTGAGCAAACCAGTTGGCTCCGGCGAGCCAAGGTGGGGCATGCCTTTTTTCTTGTCGTGGGAAAAAAATAGTGACAAAGTGGGGGAGACTACGACAAGAGAGGGAAGAAAAGTTCCCCAAACGAGCCAACGGAACTGGCCACTTTTTTTCCCGACAAGATAAGACACCGGTTTCTTTTACGAGGGCGCGGGTGGTAATGGTAAAGGCAAATACGCGGTCCTGTTGGGGGAGAGAAACAGCCACGGCGCGGAGTTTTGGTGGCGGCTTTTCGCGTGAAAGCGGGGGAGGGCAAAAAGTCTGTGAGACAAACAGGCAAAGAACGCGTGTGGCGAGAGCTGGGGGAGAGGGTGGGCTGTGCACGCGGCAGTGGCCCTGGAGCAGGTATGAGTACTCGGCCTGCATGTACCCATCCGCTAGTGCGGGAGGAGGGGGGGGGGGGGGGGGGGGGGGGGGGGAGAAGAGCGAGAGCCAATAGTGAACAAGCTCAATATCGAGTAATAGGCGGGAAAGCGTAAAAGGAAAAAAGTGACGATACATAGACCCGGGAGGGGGACGGGGAGGGGGGGGGGTAGGATGGAGGGGCATCTGGCGTGCCTCGAGTACAGACCAGCCTGTGGTCAATGTGACGGTGGTCGCTGTGGGGAGACGGCAAGGTGACTGTGAGGCAATTTCGGGGCAAGAAGAGCGAGACGGAACGAGATGGACGGAACGAGAGAGAGAGCACGAGGGCGTATATCGGACATGGCAGGCCCGCCATTGACGCCAGCAACGCCGCAAATGCGAGAGATGCCCGTCTGGGGACATGACGTGGGGCCGGCGGTGGTTGCGGCCATCCAGTGACAGAGGCTGGAATGGCAAACAAGCGAGCACAGCAGCGCAAAATGTCCCCGCGCAGGGGCCGTCGGGGCAGGTAGCACAGGGCAACTGACTGAGAGCCTACTCCGTACCAGCTATATCGGGGCAGAACATCCACTTGCGGCCAACCTATCGACAGCGAGCTATTTCCCGCATAGCCCACCGAGACGCCGTTGCCCGGTTCTCCATCGCCTAGTGTGGCTCGGTGTTGACGGAGCGAGAGGGGCCAGGGTTCCCAGGGATCCAGGGATCCAGCTCCACGTCTGTGAGCCTATCCCACGACAGGGCAGCCAGCCGTGACTTGCAGAAACATCTGCAGAAGAGAGGCATATCTCTTACAAAGAAAGACCTGGGCGTGGGGTAGAGGGGTGAAAGGGAGGGGGAAAGAGGGGGGG